>CM054148.1:4829107-4844107 GCA_028751875.1 Rapana venosa
TGTCACAGTCCCATAGGACATTTGTTATAGTTACATTAACGTTAATGACTTTTTGTTTGTTTGTTTGCTTGTTAATGATTCTTGTTGCATTGCCAAGTTTCTTTTCGAGTTTTTTTTAATATTATTTTAATTATTTTTTTTTTTTTAATAACACATCCACCTCACCCGTTTTTTTTTGTTTTTTTTGTTTGTTTTTTTTCCCGTCTAATATCACTAAAAGTGAACAGACATAAAATTGAAGTCAACAACAACAACAATACACAGACTCAAAAAGGAAGGAAGGTAGCAGGATGGTTAAGACGTTCGCCTGCCAACAAGTTAACCGTGAGGTTCTGGGTTTGATTCCCATCCTCGCCCTTTCTTCCCAGTTTGACCAAAACATTGATCTGAATGTCAAAGTCCCTCAGATGAGACTATAAACCAAGGCCCCGTGTTTGAACGCATGCAGAACATCTTGCGCACACGTTATATCCTGTTCCGCTCTTCGGAAGAGAAGGTCATTGTGTGCCAGTGGAAACAAATGACAAAATTTATAAAACCACATACACACAGGGACTGGATGTAAAAAAGCACATGAGTGCTTATTCCATTATCCTCGATATAAAAGAATAAATAAAAAATAAATATAAATAAAACACACACACACTATTTTCATATGTTCCTCTATTAAAGCTTTAAAAGAAATAAAAATTCTGAACAGTATCCCCATATAATGGACCTGTTCAGACTCGCTAATTAATGAGAAAAATGTCAAAAAGCTTATGAACTTTTGTACAGTAGAAAGGAGAGGGGGAGCAAACAAATAAAGAAAAATAAGTCAGATTAAGTTTAACAGAGAAAATAGTCATTTATTTTCTCCTATTGAAGAAGTGTGTTGCAAACAATGGGCAGAAATACTGAAACTCTGTGAAAACTACTGAAAATAGTGAAACCAGTGGTAGGGAGGTGCACAGGTCTGCTGATGTTAACTCCAGGTGGAAACATCTTCTTTCTTGAACTGGGCTTGAAAACCTAAACCATCATATTGCCAGTGTAATGAGCAACTCTGACAACTTGGCTACCCTGTGTGAGTGTGTGTTCTTAGGTGTGTGTGCGCTTATGTGTGTGTGTGTGTGTGTGTGTGTGTGTGTGTGTGTGTGTGTGTGTGTATGCTTGTGTGTGTATGCTTGTGTGTGCAATCAATTTCAGTTTCGATTTGATTTTTCGTTTTACCAATATAATGATTAAGCGCTAGTGTATTTTTCTACATGCAGTCCCTGTGTGCAAGCTGTTATATACATTTTTTTTCATTCAATCCCCAAAGCGCACAATGACCTTCTCTTCCAAAAAGGCAGAAACATGTTTTAACTTTTTTTTACATGTCACACATGGACCTCGATTTATACTTTTATAATAATAATAATCTTATATGGAATTTATATAGCGCTGAATCTTGGAAAAACAAACAAATGAAAGCACTTGCACTCAAATCGTTTACACCTGTGCAACTTACCTCAAATATCATGAGTAGCAGATTTCAAATGTATCTCCCCCATGCAGGTGCACACACACACACACACACACACACACACACACACACACATACACACACACTTTTTTTCCTGAAGGACTTTGAGGGGAGGGGAGGCAGTGTGATAGCAGTATTGGTCATAATGATGGACATTTCTTGAGGGCTTTCCTTCCTCATCATGGGGGTAGCACAAAGCACTTTACATTATTCCACAAAAAAGTCAAAAGCAGTACAGCAAATACATAACAACTCAGTACCACACATACACTACATTGAAAACAAGAAAGTGAGATTTAAGCAGCATACATAAACACAGTAAGATTTTAGCAACATGCATAAACATGGCTTCAAAAAAACAAATAATAACAAACACAAAACATGTATACATACCACATGAATAATACATACCTACCTCTTTACATTTATCCTTGGCAAACACATGCACGCACGCATGCCCCCCTGCGCGTGCCCACACACACACACTCTCTCTTCCTCTCTCTCTTCTTCTCCCTTCCTCTCTCTCTCTCTCAGCACACAAACGCAGAGTGGTAGTGCCCCTGTCTAGGAAGCAGAGAGTTGTGGGTTTGATCCCCTGTGTGAACCTGAGCTTTTCCCCATCCATTAGACCCTGTGTGGTGGTCTGGGTGTTAGTCTTTTGGATAAGACAATAAACCGAGGTCTTGTGTGCAATACGTATTTAGCACACGTAAGAGAACCCATGGTAAATCGAAAGTTGTCTGTGGAAGAAAGCTACTCTTTTAGGGAAACATTGACATTGTAAACTGCTCTTGTGGTGATATGTCCTCCCTGGGGAGAGCAGTCTGAATTTCAGGCTGGAAGATTGTAGAAATCTCCACCCGTAAATCACCAGATACCACCGAGATTCGAAGCCACGAGTTCATGGACCTGTAGGATTGAAGTCTGTGTGTAAGGACTGAGAGCTGTCATAAGAGCAAGGGTGATTTACCTTCTGTTTTAAACAGAAATCTGTATTGGCGATTTTCAGACTGATGTGTTAATGTGTTATAAGGTGAATGATATATCACTGATGTTATGTGTTAATGGTGATTGATAAGTATGTCACTGATGCTATGTATGATGTGGTGACTGACATGTCACTGATGTCACTGTGTGCAGATGGTGCCTGTCCTTGATGGAATGGGCAGCACAAGAGTATATCAAACCACGGCCAGACATCTTGCAATGCATCATTGTTTTGGGAGGCAGGAGATGAAACTGTTGCTGGTGAAATAAAAGAAAGTGTTATTTTAACTACAACCAAACCCCTTCTGTACAGATGGGGGTTCATGCACACACGTCTGACTTGTGTTTTTGTGTTTCTGAGGTGAATATGCTTGATGTGAATGAAGTGCACATGTGTGTGCGAAAGAAAAAAGAGGTCAGTAAAACTCCCCTCCCCCCTTAACCTAGCTTCTTTGGCTAGAGCCTCGGGTTCACCAATGGTGAGATTTTACATGTACCACCATTTTTGCTCTCCATGATGGTAGCCACATTCCAACATCAGGGTTGTGTGCTGAGTGTGTTCCTGTTTCTGAACCACCAAAGGCTGACCTGAATTACAGGATCTTTAACATGCATGAGTGATAAAATAGAGACCACTTGAAATGCATCCTTCCGATGAGACTATAAACCGAGGCACAGGTAGAATATATATATAGACCTCTAATATACAGACGTCTAATACACACAGGTACAATATACACTTCCAAAATACACACGTCTAATACACGGTACAATAAAGACCTCTAAACTACAACCACATAAAATATACTTCTAATCCACAAAGATGAAGTGGCAGATGCCAAAATAAAACTAAATTAGAGATGTCTTATCCACACAGATCAAATAAAAGCTGCTAAAATACATATGAGATATGAACAGTTAATTTACAATGTTAAGATTGTGACCACTTCAATACAGGTGTATGCCAACGAATATAGCATAAAGCTAAAATGCACGCAGCTAATCCACACAGACAAAATAGAGACGGTTAAAATGCATCAAAAGTACACACCAAATCCATACAGATGACATGAAGACAGCTAAAATATTGACATCTAATCCATATAGATAAACGTAAAGACAGTCCAAATACATGTCAAATGTTGGCATATAAAATACAGATAACAAGGTTGCAAACCTTGAAAAGACAAGGTGGGCTGAAATACATGACAAACATGTACGTCTGTATCATATATTTCAGTGCACTTTTTATCTTCGCAACTTGGATCCTTGTTTTATTTGTCAATATTGATATCTGGTTTCACTTTGAATTTTGTATAGGGGGGGGGGGGGGAGGCAAGTGAGATACAGAGCTATGATAAAAAAGGGATGGGATATTTCTAAGCATACAAAAGGGTTGCCTTTTATCATTTTGAAATGTGTTAAATATTTTAACCATTAGAGTATTAATTTCACTGGTATTTGTTTAATTGTAAAACATTTTATAACAATTTGCTTTATGAATAAAAAATGTATGGGCATGTTTTCTTTTAAGATTGTGTGCAATTTCTTTATAGAATACAGTATTAATTTAATTGATATTTTTCTTATCATTGAACATGTTATCACAATTAGGTTTATGTCATACAAATGTGTGAATGTTTTCTGTGTGTGTGTGTGTGTGCATGCATAGGCATACCCGTGCACACACCAGTGTTTGTGATTTTTTTGTGAGTTTATAGCTGATTTGTGGGTGCTTTTCATATTGTGATGGGTGCATGCTGAGATTTGGGATACTTTGTTGTGGTATTCTTTTCCATGATATTATGTTTAATGTTTTTATGTATGGCTTGTAACCTGCTTGAGATAATATAGTATAACTAATTGAATCGAAATGCAAATATCAAATTTGTACAGATCAAAAAGCTAGAATATATCTAGATACAGACATCTAATGTTCATAGATTTTTTTAAAAACCACTTAAACTTGTATAAATGACATGTAAAATGCAGACCTCTAATACATACAAAAAAGACCACCAAAAAAAGTAAATCACATGTAAAATCCAGACACCGAAAAAAGGTTACCAAAACTCAATTACATATAAAATACATAAATGTGATACATACAGAAAAAGACCACATAAACTTGTTTAAAATACAACCGATCCACACAGACAAAAAGGACGCAGTTTAAGTATTAGAAACACCTGAACAAAACACTTGTAATCCACGCAGATAAAATACAGACAGCTAAGATATAGACATCAAATCTACACAGCTCAAATGAGACTGCTAAAACACTGCTACATTACAGATTCTAATCCACACAGACGGATTGTTGTTTATTGGCCAGAGCTCCAAGGTTTACCAATGGGAAGATTTTCCTTATGGGACCTTTTAAGAACGCCTGCACAAAGGTGAGTTTAATAATAATAATAATGTATGGAATTTATATAGCACTGAATCTTGTAAAGCAACAAATCAAAGCACTCAGATTTTTTTTATCGAGGATAATGGAATAAGCACTCATGTGCTTTTTTATTTTGTACATCCAGTCCCTGTGTGTATACGGTTTTGTAAATTTTGTCATCTGTTCCCACCGGCACACAATGGCCTACTCTTTCGAAAAGCGGAACAGGATTTAACGTGTGCACAAGATGTTCTGCATGCGTTCGCACACGGGGCCTCGATTTACAGCCTCATCCGAAGGAGTTGAAGCGTCCCTGAAGGTGGACAGCAGCTACTGTAATGGTGAGTACATGATCCTCTAAGCAAAATCTTGCCATTGGTAAATCTCAAAAGTTCTTGGCAAGGGAACCCAAAAAATTCGCAAGCTTGAAATGTTAGGCAATTAGTTACTTTGATTTGTTTGCTTTACAACATTCAGCCCTATATCAAATCCATATAATTATTATTATGTACAAAATCTCTCCATAGGTGGATCGGTGGTCTAGAGGTAACGCGCCTGTCTAGAAAGCGAAAAGTCCGGGTTCGTATCCCGTCTGGGCCCGAAACTTTTCCCCCATCCATTAGACCATGAGTGGTGGTCTGGGCGCTAGTCTTTCGGATGAGACGATAAACCGAGGTCCCGTGTGTTACAGAAAATTATGCAGCGCACGAAAAAGAACCCATGGCAACAAGAGAGTTGTCCCTGGCAAAATTCTTAGAAAAAAGCCACTCTGATAGGGAACGAAATACAGTTGCAGACCAAAAAAAAAAAAAAAAAAAAAAAAAAAAAAATGGGGTGGCGCTGCTCTTGTGGCGACGTGCTCTCCCCAGGGAGAGCAGCCCGAATTTCACGCAGAGAAATCTCGTGACTTAAAGTGGTATAAATAAATATAAATAAATATAAATAAATAAATAAGGTCTAGCCAAGGAACCAAAAAACACCCCAAAATAAGAGATGGCTAAAATAGTCTAACATACAGATCTCTAATCCACATAGCTTTAAAAAAAAAAAAGACATGAAGTATGCACACAAAATCAGAGACCACCAAAATACATCTAAAACGCGTGTTTAATCCACACAGAATAAAGGAACATGGCTAAAGTGCACATGAAACGCAGACATGATATTAACATTGCTAAATCACATGTAAAAGCATGTTCAGTGAACAAACGCAGGTGGACAAAAACCTCGAACAGACTTAGGTTCAATTCCACCCCAACACACACACACACGTACTCTCACTCTCTCCTCTCTCCTCTCTCTCTCTCTCTCTCCTCTCTCTCTCATCTCTCTCTCTCTCTCTCTCTCTCTCTCTGTCTCTCTCTCTCTCTTATATATATATCTCTAAGGGCGGGGACTGGATGTAAAAAAACACATGGATGTTTATTCATTATCCTCGAAATAAAAGATTTTGTCATTGTCATTGTCAACGTCCAAAATACAGATTCTTATCCATGCAAACATATAGACATAACTAAAGCATACCTGATGTGTAACAAAAACTGCAAATTTTGATTAAAAAAAAAAACCATTTACAAACACCTAAAAACAGACATGAATCCACACAGAGAATAAATACAGACATCTTAAACATATTTAAATGACAGACATCTTACGATCCAGAGATCTAATTCATAGGGATAGAGATGGCTGAAACCAAATATCTGCAATCGAAAATCATCAATTTTACCTGTAGGGATTAATGCCTGTAGTTAAGATGAGGGGACGGGATAGCTCAGTGGTCGGAGCACTCGCTTTCCCCCAGCCAAGTTAAGCAGCGTGGAGCGTGGTTACTAGTTGGATGGGTGACCGTTTGCGCGCCTTGGCTTCAGTACAGTTCCCCCAGTTTACCCAGCTGTAAATGGGTACCTGCCCTCTTTAGGGTCAGGAAAGGTAAAGCAGTGAAAGGGAGAGGAGATGGGCGCCACCCTCAATATGCTGGCCCTAGAGAAGTGAGGTCTGTGACGCCTCGCTGCCCTACGACCTTATAGGTTATGGGACTCCTTTACCTTTTTACCTTTTAGTTAAGATGTAAATCAACATATAAAACAGAAACCACTGAAATTACATACAATACAGACATATAAGTTATAGGTATTTAATCTTCACACATACTTTAGTGAAAAATCTCTAAAATAAAATATAAAAATGTTTAATCCACACAGATTGATTATAGAGGCAGCAAGATGTGCAACTCAAATACAGACATGACATACAAAAACCACATTGACAGAGATAAAGTAGAGACCACAAAATCTAACTCTTAGAATACAAAGCAAAATATACATGAGGTCAAAACATCTATTCCACGTAAATGAAATAGAGATGGCAGAAGTACGTCTAGAATACTGCCAACTAACCACATAGATAAAATGCAGATTGCTAAAGTATTTCGATAACAGACAATCTGATGCACACAGATAAAGACAGGGACAACAGAACTACATCTAAAATACAGACATCTAAACCACACAGATAACCTAGAAATGTTCAAATATATGTAAAATGTAATTCATACAGAAAGAATAGAGATGCTAAAATGAATGCACATACATTGACCCCACACAGATAAAATAGAGACTCTAAAATATCTGTAAAATTCAGACGTCTAATCCAGACAGAGAAAGAAGAGGCTGTTAATGTACATCTAAAACAGACATGTAAACCACACGGACAAAAGGCTAAAATAATCACTCAAAACAGACATGTAATCCACACAGACAAAAGGCTAAAATAGTCACTCAAAACAGACATGTAATCCACACAGACAAAAGGCTAAAATAGTCACTCAAAACAGACATGTAATCCACACAGACAAAATGGCTAAAATACAGTTATTTCAAACAGACATGTAATCCACACAGACAAAATGGCTAAAATACAGTTATCTCAGACATGTAATTGACACAGACAAAATGGCTAAAATACAGTTATCTCAAACAGACATGTACTCCACACAGATCAAAATGGCTAAAATACCGTTATCTCAAACAGACATGTACTCCACACAGATCAAAATGGCTAAAATACCGTTATCTCAAACAGACATGTACTCCACACAGATCAAAATGGCTAAAATATAGTTATCTCAAACAGACATGTACTCCACACAGATCAAAATGGCTAAAATACCGTTATCTCAAACAGATAATATGTACTCCACACAGATCAAAATGGTTATAGAAGTCATCAAAAAGTACCAACATGTAATCCACACAGATAAAATGTCTAAAATATTCTAAAACAGAAATGTGATCCACACAGATAAAATGGCGTAAATACAGTCATCTAAAAGAAACATGTGATCCACATAGATAAAAATTAATGGCTTAAATATACTCATTCAAAACAGGCATGTGATCGAGACGGATGACCTGTCTAAAATAAGTCATCTAAAATCCAGATGTGCATTCCACACAGACTAGGGAGATAGATAAAATTCATCTCTTTGTTTCCTCAGCTACAGCCCCAAGGTTCACCAGTGGTGACATGTTGTGTCTGCAGCCATTTCTGCCCACCATGGAGGTAGCTGCTTTCTAGCTTCAAGGGATGATGGCTAAACACCACACCCCTGTGCATGCATATATATATAAAAGTTTCTGTTGGCATATAATGACCTACTCTTCCAAAAAGCAAAATGGTGTTAATGTGTGTGTGCAAGATGTTCTAAGTTTATAGTATCAATGGGAAGACTTGCAGCATGGGTCGGTGGTGGAGCCTTTACTGATGTAAACTGCAGGGGATGATTCCTCTAGAGCCAGTTTCATGGTGGTGGCTTGCACCCTGGGCCATCAGATGCTGAGCACAACACTCTAACCACTAAGCTATCCTGTGCCACTTCCCAAGATATCTAGAATATTTGCATGGAATTCACACATAAGAACTTAAGACAGCTTGAAAATACATCTAGAAAACGAACATCTTGTTCAGGCATCTAATACAAAAAGAAAAGAGAAACCGCTAATTGCTTCAAAATACAAACGTAATAATAATGATGATGATAATAATAATTATGATGATAATACTGATAATAATGATTGCATCAAAATACATACATAATAAGAATGATAAAAATGATGATGATGATGATGATGATGATGATGATGATGATGATGATGACGATACTGCTACTGATGGTGATGATGATGATGATGATGATGACGTATGGAATTTATATAGCCCTGAATCTTAAAAAGGAACAAATTAAAGGGCTTGTATTCAAATCATTTACATTAGTGCTATCATTCATGAATAAAATAAAAAGATACCAATATTACACACATGCACACACATGCGCATAGAGCATGCCTATGCACAGTGGTAGGGGTGGCCACTGAAGAGTATAGATATGTAATGAGAAAGAAGATTTTAGTAAGGAAATAAATGTGTTTTGAGGCTGGATTTGAAAGTATCAAATGTAGGCTTTTGGCGAAGGGACAGAGGGAGGTCATTCCAGATGGATGGACTAACAGTAGTTTGCTTAAATCTACATGTTCGGAAGCACAGAGTGCTAAGCTGCCCCCCCCCAAATGAACTAGAGACCATGAAAACATCTGACCTCATGACATCTTACTGACAGATAAATGCTGCTAAAATACATCTTGAATACTGAGGGGGTAGGATAGCTTAGTGGTTAGAAGGTTGTGCTTGCAAATTGATGGCCTGGGTTGGCATCAGTACTGACTACAGCGCCCCCCCCCCCCCCCCCCCCCCCCCCCGCTTCCTTCCCCTCAAAAGTCCTTCGATGAGACTGTAAACTAAGGTTTTGCATGCAAAACATCTTGCACACACATCAAAACCCATTCTGCCTTTTGGAAAAGTAGGCCAGTTGTGCCAATATCCTGCCCCCACAGTTAAGATGATTCTCAATATTGTGGAGAATTCTAAACTACTTCTAAAATGCTGACATTTTAAATACTAACATCTAATCCGCATGTGTCAGAAACTGCTATAATGCATACGAAATTCAGACTGATAAAATGTATCTAAATACAATCATCTAAAATCTCTTGCTGAGTGCTAGTTGTATTGTTTAGTAGTAAAATCAAAGTGATGAACGTTAATGGTACAGTCACCCCTAGCCCTGCCAATATCAAAATCAATGGAACAGACCTGGAATAGGATTAAAATATAAAAAATTAGGCTCTGTAAAAGAGAATATCTACAAGACATTGACGTTAGAATTAGTATGGCCAAGCACAAAAATGATTCAGTCAACATTTCGAAAGACAAAGGCATACCTATACATCTCAAAATTAAAATGTTCAAAATACTCACCTGACCTGTGTTGCTGTATGGGTCAGAAGCATGGACACTACAAAAAATAGTAAGAGGCAAAATAAACTCGGCCAAAATGTGTTTCTCTGTTTTTTGCGGTGTTTCTACTTATACTAAAAGGCAGACATGTTAACACTTTCGTAATATGTAATCACGGTTCCAACAAGCTTTCTCCAGCAAATGGTTCTCCTCCTTAAGATTAAGATAAAGGTTTAAGGGCATTGTATATACAGCATCAATGCCATTGCAGCAGCTTTAAGAGAACTTACAGCCAACTTGTTACCATAGATTGCACAGTGTGATGAAATCCAGCAAAAGGCAGTTGTAGCACCTCGTAAGGAAAGAAAATATACAAGATGCCAAATTCCAATGATCAATTCTCCTCTTACCTTTGTGGTAAACGTTTTTTATGGTTGAAAACCAGATTTAGAATCAATAGAAATCAACAATTTGGCAGCGTCAGTCTCTGAAGACTATGGAGTTGCGCTCTAGGTGTTAATTCTGGTACAGCTTGGTTGTGGATGCCCAGTCTGTCAAGGAATTACAGACCCTGTGGCAGAGGGCACAGATGAAGTCTGACGCTGGTCTGTCTTCCTGGGCTGCAGCCTTTCTTTTCGTTCTCTTTGCCTCGTGCTGCTGAGCAAAGAGTCTTTTTGAACTCGGAGAGACCTTTCTGCACAGTCTGTCTCCAGGCTGACCGTTCAAAGACTGTTGCTTCCAAGCTGTTCTGGTTGATGTTCAGGGCTTTTAAGTCCCTCTTGCACACGTCTTTAAATTGCAGCTGTGGTCTGCCTGTGGTACGTTTTCCCTGCACAAGTTCTCCATAGAAAAGATCTTTAGGGATCTGTTCGTTGTCCATGTGGACAACATGGTCTAGCCATTGCATACTTCTATGTTTCAGCAGCATATACATACTGGTGCATCCAGCTCTTTCAAGAACAGTGTTGTTTAGGACATTGTCCTTCCAGGTGATGTTCAGGATGCATCGTTGGCAACGCATGTGAAAAGCATTGAGCTTTTGTTCTTGCCAGGCACGCAAAGTCCAGGACTCGCTGCCATACACAGGCTCTGTAGATCTGGATCTTTGTGTGCTCAGTCATCTTGCTTTTGTTCCATGCTTTCTGTGTCAGTCTGGTCATGGTGGTAGCTGCTTTGACGATGCGATTGTTGAGCTCTGCGTCAAGTGAGAGGGTGTCTGAGATAGCTGAGCCCAGGTACATGAAGTCAAGGATGACATTCAGTTCATGGTCATTGATGCTGATGACTGGGGGAGAGTCAACATCCTGTCCCATGAATTGTGTTTTCTTTAAGCTAATTGTACGCCCGAAGTCTTGGCAGGCGTTGCTGATGTGAGTCATGAGTTGCTGTAGGTCCTCAGCTGAGTGGGCGGTTACTGCTGCGTCGTCTGCAAAGACGATGTCATGCAGGCACCTCAGCTGGACTTAAGTTTTGGCTGTTAGTCTGGAGAGGTTGAAGAGCTTTTCATTAGACCTGGTTCGGAGGTAGATACCTTCAGCTGCATGACCAAATGCGAGTCTCAGCATCACAGCAAAGAAGCTTCCAAATAGGGTGGGAGTCATGACGCAACCCCATTTCACTCCACTCCATATGTTAAAGGCAGCTTATGTTGAGATGTCAAAGACAACAGTGCCTTTCAAGTCTTCATGGAAGAATCTGATGATGCTGAGAAGTTTTGGAGGATATCTGATCTTGGGAATCTCAAAGAGGCTATCTCAAAGTACCTGATCAAAGTATTTGTCAGGTCTGTAAAGGCCAAGAAGAGTGGCTGCCTTTGCTCTCTACATTTCTCCTAAAGTTGTTTGAGGGAGAAAAATATGACTATAGTGGATCTGTTGGCACAGAAACCGCACTGCTATTCAGGGTAGACTGGCTCTTAATATACCTGGAGCCTCTTCAGTTCTACTCATGCAAAGACTAATGCAATCACTTCTGTCACCTTTAAAAAAAATAGTGACAACATTAGCATCCCTCCTGTCTTGTGGTACTTCGCCTTCACTCCAACAGAGGCAGAGGATTTCATGTAACTCGGTGATGAGTGTCTCTGTGCAGCACTTCAGTACTTCGGCGGGAATACCGTCTTTACCAGGTGCCTTGCCAGAGGCAGGGGAGTCCAGGGCTTTGCTGAGATCTATGGCTGGTTCTCTGTCAAGTTCTTCCAGTTCTGATAGAGACTGTATGGCATTCACAGCATCTTCTGTGACTACATTTTCCTTTGCATATAGCTCAGTATAGTGTTCTACCTAGTGCTCCATCTGCTGTTCTCTGTCTTGAATCATCTCCACAGTAACTGATTTTAAAGGGGCAGTTGTTGTTTTTTGCATTAGGCCCAATGCCTGCTTGATGCTGTCTTACATTACCTTGATGTTGCCTGTGTCGGCTGTAATCTGATTCTGGGAGCTGGGCTGAAGCCAAAAGTCGTTAGCGCATTGCCTGACACACTGCTGGACTTTGCAGTGAGTAGCACAGAGAATCCGGATGTTCTTCTTGCTGGGATTGGTCTTGAATGCTGTCAAAGCGCTTCTCTTGGCCTCCATGACTGGTGTTCTTTCCTCTGTGTGTGCTTCGAGCCACTCAGCTGACTTGCTGGGTTTTTTGCCAAAGATAGACATGGCAGCACTGTAGACAGCATCTCTGAAGTGTTCTCATCGTTTTGGGGCATTTTTTGATGGGTGGGCCAGGGAAAATATCCTCCAATACACGTGCATTCTCCTCCACTTGATCACGTGTTTTTTCTGGTGTCAATGCGAGGTCTGCCCTCCTTTCTCGTAGGGTGCAGTTTCTTTGCACAAAGCTTTACATTGCTGCACACCAAAGAATGGTCAGTGTCACAATCTGCGCTCTGGTAGCTGCAAATGATCTTGATGCTGGAAAGGCTGACACATCTGGTGAGGATCAGGTCAAGCTGATGCCAGTGTTTGGATCAGAGGTGTCTCCAGGAGACTCGATACTGAGGCTTCATGTTGAAGAAAGTGTTACTGATGCACAACCCTTGATGACAGCAGAGCTCTAGCAGGTGCTGGCCATTCTCCTTCATTTTCCTAGTGCTGAACTGACCCAAGCAGGTGGGTCAGGAGTTGTGGTCAGCACCTACTCTGGCGTTTAAATCGCCTGTGATGAACAGTAGTTCTTTGTCAGAAATTCTCCTTTTTGCTTGATTGATCATCCCCAGGTTACAACATGACTTAGACAAGAAAAAGGAACACTTCTCTGTAACAATCCCCCCAAAAAACACAAAAAGCCATAGGAAAAATGCTATATGGGCTAACAACACTGCAGAATGGGTATTGTTTACAATACCTCTACCTGGTTGCCAGAACAAAACGGTGCAGGCGAAATGTCACATTTCCCCATAGGGATGCAGGGGACCTGTCAGTATAAATAGTAGCCCCACCTTTTAGAAATTCTATGCTAGAAATTCCCTCTTATCTATCCCTCTCTTTGTTTCTGCCTTCTTCCTTTTCTTCCTGTCACTTCCTTCTCATCTATTTTCTGACACCCTGGTCCCTTCTCCTGCCTTTTTTCCCCAGAAAGACTAAAGATTTTCTCTCCCATGCCCTAGTCGAATGTGGTGGGCCTGACTTGCCAGGCGCTTAATGGCAGCGAAATGCATTTTCGCTCATATGACAGACATTAATAGTTGCTGTCTGAGCGTTAGACGAAGAAGAAGAAGAACCAAAAAAAGTCACAGAATTTATGAAGAGAAAGTATTTGTAAAATTTGCTCGAAAAAAAGGCAATTGAGAGGACTGGGAATGTAGAAAAAAAGCAAGAGAAATGATAGAATGGTCAGGGAAAAAAGAGAGAAGCAAATACAGAAATAAAACAGGGAAAACTTCCAGTACAGAATTTCCAGAAGTTGGAGATGCTATTTATACTAAAAGGCCACCCCCCCCCCCCCCCCCCACGTATCTCCTCCAGGAGGGGTCAGGACACTTACAATGCTAGTGATAGTTTCTCTCTCTCTCTCTCTCTCTCTCTCTCTCTCTCTCTCTCTCTCTCTCTCTCTCTCTCTTCAGTGCTTCACATATATACTAAACAATAGATTGTGCTAGAAAATAATCAAATGATATCTGAAAATCAGGCAAGCTTCAGGAAAAAATACTCTACTGTTGATCATATCTTTAATTTGCATGCAATTGTCTAGAGGTACATGAAAAAGAAAGGCCGGAAGTTATATGTTGCATTTATAGATTTAAAAAAGCTTTTGATTCTGTCAGACATGATTTACTTATAGGGTGAATCAAAGATCAGGGAGTAAAGGGAAAGTCCCTTGCAGCAATGTCAGCAATCAAACATTATATTCAAGTATACGGGCAAACAGTGAATTGTCTGAATTTTTTGAATGCCCAATTGGTGTGAGACAAGGAAGTGTGTTAAGCCCTACTCTGTTTTCTTTATTTATCAACCATTTATCCGAGACCATGGGTAAAAAGGGTAAACATGCAATACAACTAGTACCAGACACCATGGAAATCTTTATTTTACTCTTTGCAGATGATGTGGCTCTTATTTCAACAACTCCTGGAGGTTTACAAAACCAATTGAATGTATTGAAATCATGTTGTGATGATTTGCATATAAATGTCAATTCGGATAAAAGTAAAGTAATGGTCTTTAGAAAAAGAGGTTTTCTTGGGAAAAATGAACAGTGGGTTTACGATAATTTCAAATTAGAAGTGGTAAATAAGTATTGCTATTTAGGGTTTAACTTTACCACGAAACTTAGTGCTAAGCTGGGCACAGATTATCTCGTGACCAAGGGAAAGAAAACTGTTGTA
>CM054148.1:4849107-4859107 GCA_028751875.1 Rapana venosa
TTCATACCGCTCCAGATGGAGAAGACGTTTGAACGTTACAGACTCACTAATACTGATGAAGATACCTGTTTCTTTTGGCTTTTGTGGATCTGTTTGCATGATTTTATCACCTGGAATATATATGTCAGTATCCATTTGTGTTCTGAAAGTCTTGACTCAGAAAATCCTAGTATGTGAAATAATTTGCCTTGGTTTATGATGGATGTTGATATATCTTCGATTGTATTGACTGCATGGTTTAAAGTGGAAAATTCGTAGGCCATCCTTAGAGGGCCATGAATCATGTACTGCATGCATCTATTAAGTTAGCTTTGTGAGGAATGGAGTGACGTGTTGGGCGTTTGTTAGACTTTTGTGTGCCTTTCAGTCAATATAATTTACAGACAGGCACACACATTGGAAGGAATCATGGTTGAGGAAACTTAGGCTGGCTTTGTGCTTTGCCACTGAGACATATGAGAAACACGATTGTCACCCATTTGAGGCATCACCGTCTGGTCTGGAATCAGAAATGTTGCATTGGTTATCAGTGGTTAAGACAGGCAACAGGGGGTGCTTTTGACTTTTCGCCACTGTTTTTTTTTCTTGAGAGATCGCAAGACTCAAGAATACTTGATTATCTCAATAGAAAACTTATGAGTGGTATTTTAAGATTACACAACATGCTTTAAACAATATATACATAAAATACAATATATCACAAATTTATAATATATCTTCTCCTCTCTTTCCATTATGGGCATGTCTTGTTGTTCATCTTCTTATTGTTGTTGTTAGTTCATTTGAGTTACAGGATGCTGATGGATGAAATATAACGTTTTGTCATGGTTGTACAAAAACGTGGTTGGCACAGAGCTGTGCAATCCCATGTTTGCTTGCTGTGACCATGTTCTTACTCATGTCTTGCGTACACGTGCGCGCGCGTGCCCGCGCGTGAGTGCGTTCGTGCGTGCGCGCGCGCGTGTGTGTATGTGTGTGTTGTGTGTGTGTGTGTGTGTGTAAGTGCTTTGTGGTGGGGAGTTCTGACTCCCATCATACAATATTGTTTCACAAAGAACTTGCAAATGTTCTTTAACGTTGTTTGGATTGTGTCCTGCATGTGTGTGTGTGTGTGTGTGTGTGTGTGTGTGTGTGTGTGTGTGTGTGTGTGTGTGTGTGTGTGCGTGTGTGTGTGTGTGTGTGTGTGTGTGTGTGTGTGTGATATCTTTAGTTTCAAGTCTACTCACATTTAGTGATTTTAGATGGGAAAAAATCTAACAAGAAAAAGCAAACGATAACTGAAAAATGTTAGATAATAGTACTGAATAAAAACCAACTTTAACATACTACAAAACTGAGTTATCGGACTTCTTATCAACCCTAACACAATGTCCAACAGTAACGATGGTTCAGACAAAAATCTGATCCAGTGACAAACTTGCTACAGCAGGTAAAAATGCTTTTAAATGTCCATAATAAAAAAAAATAACATGACTATTTGTAATCTTCTCCCATCAGGTTACATCTATCGCGTATTTTGTCCTGAAAGCGTTTAGCTTAATCCTGTACATGAGGGATAACATATTTCTCCGATTATACCAACCACACATTTTGTTAGAAATGAAAGCATTTTGAAATCAAACGCATTGCTTGTAAAGCTACTGCCAGACTCGTTTATCTTCTTTCTGAAACGCTTTCAGCAAGCTTTTTGTAGCAATTTGTATCCCTCATGCAGAGATAAGGCAACATTTCTTTCACAAGAACCATGTTTATACCTCGCTCCATATTTTGCAAGGCTGTTTACTTTTTCATTAAAATATATACCAGTGTGTGAAGGAACCCAATAGAAAGTAACAGTACTAACTCTTAACATAAAAAATATGTGTGCGCGCGCGCGCGCGTGCATGCGAGGGTGAATGTGTGTGTGTGTGTGTGTGTAAAAGTGCTTTGTGGTAAAGAGTTCTGGCTCCTATCATACAACAAGGTTGTTTCACAAAGAACTTGAATTTTTTTTAAGCATTGTTTGGATTGTGTCCTGTTTGAGGTATTTGATATATACACGCGCGCCTACACGTACAATCGAGCACGCCTGTGTGTGCACATGTGCATGTGTGGTTTGCTTTGCAAGAGAGATGCTGTGTGGGTGTGACACAGAGAGAGAGAAAGAGAGTGAGAGAGAGAGTGAAAGAGAGAGAGAGAGAGAGAGAGAGAGAGAGAGAGAGAGAGAGAGAGAGAGACTGCTAATGTAATAATTGAAGGCTAATTTGATGGACAGTTCTTTTCCTGTGCTATGATTGCTGTGTTATAGTGTGCACTTTGCGCACTATAACGTTTGAACTTCAACCCCCCTTTCCTTCCCCTGTCACCCCCCCCTCCCCCCCCTTCTAGAAAGAACTGTTCAACTTGGTTAGACTTCATGATTTGCTTAGTTCAGCAATTCCAAAATAGGGAGTTAGGTTTCTTTGACAACCTAACAGTGTTACAGTGTTGTGTTCAAACAAACAACTTCTCAGTCTGTTTGGATACCAATGGTTGTGGGCTGAGGATTCTTTTAATCCACTTGAGACTTTAGCCAGGGAGGCCTTTTGGGGTCTGTGTTGGCAGCCCTTTTCTTAGCTTAGGTGTCCAGCTTGTCTCCCATGAGTGAGTTTGGAGCATTGGCAACCAATCCATGTGTGAATTGTCACTGTCTTAGCTTAGGTACCACGAGTGTCTCAGTGGACTGGGAGGCCTAGTAAACAAGTGAGGCATGTGTACTGTGGCACCTTCTCTCACCTCAAGTGTCCAACATGTCTCTGTGAGCAACTCCTTGCCATGGTTGTAGCTAAGTAATAATAATAATAATGTATGGAATTTATATAGCGCTGAATCTTGTAAAGCAACAAATCAAAGCGCTCAGATTATTATTTCATACCACTTTAAGTCACGGCAGATTTCTCTCCGTGAAATTCGGGCTGCTCTCCCCGGGGAGAGCGGGAGAACGCGTCGCCACTTAGCGCTGCGCCACCCTTTCACCCTTTTTTTTTTTTTCTGCAGCTGTATTTGTTTCCCTATCAGAGTGGCTTTTTTCTAAGAATTTTGCCAGGGACAACTCTCTTGTTGCCATGGGTTTTTTTACGTGCGCTAAATAATTACGTGTAACACACGGGACCTCGGTTTATCGTCTCATCCGAAAGACTAGCGCCTAGACCACCACTCATGGTCTAATGGATGGGGGAAAAATTTCTGGTCCAAACGGGTACGAACCGCCGCACACTTCAGACCCGGACTTTTCGCTTTCTAGACAGGCACTTACCTCTAGACCACTGATCCACCACCAGTGTTCTCAACATAGGCCTATTGTCCTATTAGAGCTGGTGGCTCAGCCTTGGTCTGTAACAGTTTCTTTGTCAGCTACATTGGAGTCCTCTCTATTCATGGCCTGAGTCCTCGTTGTAGCCTAGTGTCCAGTGGAACAGTGATGTGGTAAACACTTCAGAGCTTGCTACAGCTAGTCTTATTCAACAGGCTTGTGGGCCTCTTTCTTGTTGAATAGCATTCCCCCTTTCCCCCTCTCTTATTACCCCCCCCCCCCCCTTTCCTCTATTGAACCAGCAGATTTGTCATGTAGAGACTACATTGGTTGATTTAAATTTGTTTGTCAGCTGACTTGATGTGTGGATAGGATTTGTTGGTCACAGTTTCCAAATGTATTCATTGGTCAGTTGGAATTAGTAGTCCTGCAACTGAACCAACATAACAGGGTGTACATGGCGTTTTAAAGTCTTTCTCTTGCTGGCTGTCTGAGGCAACTTTCTTCTTGAGTTAGGCTGCTGTGTAGTGAAATGACAGAATGACTTAGAAGGAAACAGCAGCTTTCTTCTCCTGCTTGAGCTGTAAGTGAGAATTCTCTTCTTTTATTGATGTAGCAGTTGGTTGTTGGTTATAGAGATGTATTGATGCCAATGTTGATGTCATATAGTGTTTGCACTAAGCTTAGAGTAAGTCAAGGAGTGCATTTCAGGCTGTGTGTATTAACTGAATGTAATAATTATTGATTGCTTTGTTGATCTGGTCCAGTGAAAGTGTGTGTAGTTGCTTTACACATGAAAGTTGACTAAAGTCATGAGACTTTATTATTTTATTGTGTGATCTTAGATCTATTTTATAAATGGATACTCATGTTAAAAGTGGGATTTTATGAGTAAGTAATCATCATTTGATGTGTGTATCATGTTAAGATGAAGTTTATGAATTGCACTGATCAAAATAATGTGGATTTGGTAACAGAGCTTTTGGGATAGATTACTATGGCAAAGTTGAATTGAGATAAGAGTCAACCTCTAAAACTAAAAGAGTTGAAGACTTGAAGGTTAGACTTGAATGCAGTACTGGACTAGGCCTAGCTAGGCCCCTGTCTGACATGTAGGTGTGACTTGGTGTATGGTTAGTCATTTGTGTCAAAAGTGGTTAATTTGAATGTGGTTTTGTGACACACTAGATTTGTGTGCTCTCTCTCTCTCTCTCTCTCTCTCTCTCTCTCTCTCTCTCTCTCTCTCTCGCCCTGTCTCTCTCTCTCTCTCTCTCTCTCTCTCTCTCTCTCTCTCTCTCTCTCTCTCTCTCTCTCTCTCACTCTCTCTCTTTTGTGCTACAATATCCATGGGGTATGATAGGGGCCAATGTTGTGAAAGATCTTAGTAGAGACTAAGTTCTGTGGACATTATTAGGATAATGTCAGTTGAGAGTATTGGAAAGGATTTTCCTAGTTATTTTGTAGTCCTCGGTTGTCTTATTTACAATTGTATATTCTCTATTGGTTCCCTAGGATTAACTTGGTACTTTGGTATGAGTGATGAAAGGAATTCGGTTTTCCTACATACGGCTAGACGACAATGTTGCTATTTGCTGTTGTGTGCCTTTCATGTACCTGGTTAAATATGGATAGAGTAGTTACCTGAATTTTATCTTTGTTTCAGGTGTGTGTTGTTTGGTAGATAAATATAAAAGTGTTACCATAACACCCCTGCGTGGCCTCACATCATTCCTTTGAGTGTGGAGTGCCAGTGTCCTAACATCCCCTATCCCCTGAACCTTCCTCGTTCACCCCTCAACAGCTGTCTCTACTTCCAAGTCCATAAATTTGTCCTACCCTCCCAGCCACCCTTAAACTATCGTCATCATATTGAGCTGGTGGTCTGCATAATTCCATATCTTACTCCCTTTTTTTTAGGGGGGGGGGGGGGTTGGGGTTTCTACTTACATCACATGACATGACTGTAGTGGTGAATGAGTGGGTTACAGCCAGAGCAATTTCTCACACCAACATTTGTTGAAAGTAGTCATGGCAGCAAAGAAGTGGTCTACCATAATGTATACACACTTTACACCTGTCTTTTATTATGGGTGGCGCCATTCTTATAGCCACACCACAGCCCCCAAAAGGGCCCCCTGGCTTGAATATAGCAAATCTGTTGGAACAAACGGTAGTACCGTATATGGAACAATACATATTACAAATGATAATAATAATAATAATGATACTACTACTACTACTAATAATAATAATAGCAGCAACAACAACAACATAATGTTGTTCCAGACAGTGCAGGGCTGGCTGACATCCACACACAAAAATATGCACACACAAACACACATGCGTGCACCCACATGAACGTGCACATACACACACCCATGAATAAGGCACATTTCGAAAAGATGTGACAATAATAATAATAATGATAATGATGATGATGATGATGGTGATGATGATGATAATAATAATAATATATGGAATTTATATAGCTCTGAATCTTGTAAAAACAACCAATCGAAGCGCTTGCACTCAAATCATTTACACGCATGCAACTCTTCTTAAACATAATGAACAACATATTAACAAATCCATGCACGCGCACGCACGTAGGCATGCACGCACACACACACACACACACACTTTCACAAACACACCTAGGAGGTGAAGGATGCTGTTGAAAATTAGGGACAGATATGAGGGGAAACTCTCAGGTAGAAAAGGGTCACGTGTGCGCTGCACTGGCCAAAACAGCAGTTCTCTCCCTTCGTGTATAGTACTGGTGCCTTCCCTTTAATTAAGACAACACAGTTTACAAACACCTTTGATATGGGTGGCGCTGTTCTTGTGGCGACACCACAGCCCCAAAGAGAGCACCATCTCGCATGTCGTGCTGACCCTTGCACTATCTGGAATTCCATTATACATTGTGCCTTATTCTTGGGTGCGTGAATGTGTACGTGCAAGTGTGTACGCGTGTGTGTTTGTGTGTGTTTGTGTGTGTGTGTGCGTGTGTGTGTGTGTGTGTTGCGTGTGTGTGTGTGCTGTGTGAGCGTGTGTTTGTGTGCGTGTGTGTGTGTGTGTGCGTGTGTGTGTGTGTGTGTGCGTGTGTGTGTGTGTGTGTGTGCGTGTGTGTGTGTGTGTGCGTGTGTGTGTGTGTGTGTGTGTGCGTGTGTGTGTGTGTGCGTGCGTGCGTATCCCGCCAGCCCTGCCACTATCTGATCCTGACTTGCACTATATTGTATAATATCATCAGTATTATAATTATGTCATAATAATTATAATAATAATGTATGGAATTTATATAGCGCTGAATCTTGTAAAGCAACAAATCAAAGCGCTCAGATGATTGGTTTTTTTTCGAGGATAATGGAATAAGCACTCATGTGCGTGTTTTTTTACATCCAGTTCCCGTGTGTATGCGGTTTTGTAAATTTTTCATCTGTTCCCACCGGCACACAATGCCCTACTCTTTCGAAAAGCGGAACAGGATTTAACGTGTGCGCAAGATGTTCTTCATGCGTTCGCACACAGGGCCTCGGTTTATAGTCTCATCCGAAAGACTGAAATAAGACGTATAATATTCTCCATGTACTATTCTACCTTTTGTTCTGACAGATTTGCTATAGTCAAACCAGGGTGCGCTCTTTAGGGCTGTGGTGACGCCACAAGAACCACGGAGCCACCCGTAATATCAAAGCTGTCAGTAAAGTGTGTTGTCTTAATTAAAGGGAAGGCACCGGTACTATACACAAAGGGAGAGAACTGATGCTTTGGCCAGTGCAGCGCACACGTGACCCGGTTGAAGTGTAGGAAACTAGAGAAGTGGACTGGAGTAGAATGGAGTGGAGTGGGGTGGAGTGGATTGAAGTGGGATGGAGTGGGGTGGAGTGTTGTGGAGTGGGGTAGGGTTGAGTGTCTCACACACACACACACACACACACACACACACACACACACACATCCATGCATGCATATAGAGACAAGGCAAGGACAAAATTCTCTACTTCCAGGGAAACCACTCAGGTTACATTTACCTTGCTGTGTGCCTTTATTTTGCCATTTTTACACACACACACACAGAACTCTGAACTCTGAAATGATTTAATGTACATTGGCCATAGGCCACAATACTTTTGTTTGGGCTAGGGATAAAACAATGGATTCATTCATATTATTGGCAAAGCAAATGCACACAAAAAGCACAGATTTATGACTTATAGAAGTAGAAAAACACTGGACTATTCAAATTCTGCATCGTGACAACTATATCAAGCATAATCAAATCACAAAGGAGGTGGTGTCTGAGAAAAGTTGTGAAAACCATGCATATCAAGTACATATCAAATCAGAGAGAGAGAGAGAGAGAGAGAGAGAGATTAATTAAATATGGCCTCTAAAATATTCTGACCTATTTTCAACTTTTCCACAAGCATATTCTCACAAAATGAATAAAATCAACAGTAATCATCATTTAAGATAAACTCGACACAAGGTTAATTTGATCGTAGATTATAGGCACAGGTTTTACCCCCATACACAATGATAGTTTTCCATCCTAATAATGCATTCAACTACAATGGTTACATTTTGCAGTCATTATATTTCCTACGATGATGTGTGTGTGTGTGTGTGTGTGTGTAAGCATGCACACGCATGTGTGTGAACGTAGTGTGGGTGGGTGTGGGTGTGTGCTTCTGCGGTCTTGCTGAAGAGAGAATGTACTTGTATTTGTATTGCAATACATTTTCTTCTTGTTTTTCCCCTTTCAATCGCTATATGCATAAACCAACTTGAAGTACTGTGTGTGTGAGTGTTCTTTTCTCTTTTTTTTCTTTTATATCGAGGATAATGGAATAAGCACTTATATGCTTTTTTACATCTAGTCCCCGTGTGTATGCGGTTTTGTAAGTTCTGTCATCTGTTCCCACGGGCACACAATGGCCTACTCTTCCGAAAAGTGGGAAAGGATTAAAAGTGTGCGCAAGATGTTCTGCGTGTGTTCGCACACGGGACCTCGGTTTATAGTCTCATCCGTGTATATGTTGTGTGTTGTGTGTGTGTGTGGGGTGTGTGAGGGAGAGAGAGAGAGAAGAGAGAGAGAGAGAGAGAGAAAAGAGAGAGAGAGAGAGAGAGAGAGAGAGAGAGATTGAGATTTAAAGTTATCTTGGTATGTTTAAACAAATATCAATCATAGCTTTCTCTGTGCTTTCTTTTCGAGATTATGATTCCTAGTATGTGCCTGCCAGTGTTGTAACTGCCCTTCATGGGGTGGTTTAAGTATTTTTGACTTGACTTGACTTGACTTTTATCCAAAGCAATTTTTATTTTGACATTATTTGTTGGGCTATCAACCTACATAACCAATGTTTGCTAAAGACAGATGGTGTACAATGGCTCTTTGACAATATGGTCCAGCCCTATTCATTTTTGTCTAGTTTAAAAAGTTACAGCTCAAATGGAATTTTCTCAGGATATCAGATTTTAGGGTATGAAGACGATGATAAATGTTTAGACTAGACTAAGGGGTCAGGATATTGTGTTACTTCAAAACGAAGAAATTCACACAGGTCCTAGAGCAAAGACACTCAAAGAATGAATGAAAAACAACCCACTAAGTAATGAGAAAATGAATAAAAGAATTGTAATGCAATAAAACTGAACAATCCACCATCAGTTACCGAGATAGATAACAACACCATTGCAGACCATGCACTAACTAGTACTGATCCATTAGACTTACTCAAAAATAACACATATAATATCTCTCTCTCTCTCTCTCTCTCTCTCTCTCTCTCTCTCTCTCACACACACACACACACACACACACACACACACACACACACACACACACACACACACACACACGATTATTATAGTATACGATTATTTGTTCCAAAGCATACATACGATTAATGGATCAACACATTGAAATTGTTTATTATAGTATACGATCATTTGTATCAAAGCATACATACGATAAATGGATCAACACATTGATTTTTTTTTATACACAAATTAGATTCAAACATGTGTAGAAAAACCAAAGCACTCTTGATACTTATCGGGTGAGTTATGTATGCTGTTCAAAGAAAACTTGAGGACATGTCTGAAACATTTCGGATCCACCAGATAAGAGATTTTTCATAACTAAAAATTTCATGATTTTGCTACCAAAGAATACAGTGTGGAACTAAATTTAATTTTTTTTAAACTATGAAAACCCCATAAGAAGACGCATTGTAAA
Source organism: Rapana venosa (assembly GCA_028751875.1). Classification (NCBI taxonomy): domain Eukaryota; kingdom Metazoa; phylum Mollusca; class Gastropoda; order Neogastropoda; family Muricidae; genus Rapana; species Rapana venosa. Next base: position 4,858,623 of record CM054148.1, read on the forward strand.
TTTCGCACCATCTGTCGCGATTTAATGGTGGAGCAAGAGAGGCACCAAACTATATCCAGAGAGGACAGAAAATGCAGATACTGTATCACATTAAAAGATGAACTTCATTTACTCGATGAATGTGTCCTCTATGATGAATTCAGAAAATTTTTATTGTGGAAAATTCCAACCAGAGACATATAACTAAAAAATTGTATAGATAAACAAAACCACATAATCACAGTTTATATATATATCAAACTGATATCATGAGATATGTGTATGAGTGTTTTGAAAAAAAGAGAAAAAGAGAAGTAGAATGCAACATGTTTTAGTGCACATCATTTCGAACCCAAACAGATAATTATAACTGATGTTTGCTTTGTTGTGTCAAACAAATGTACATGGCTTAAATGGTAATGCACACACACACACACACACACACACACACACACACACACACACACGGGTGTGGAAGTGTCCCCAATCATAACCCTTTTCCTATT
>CM054148.1:4866607-4888994 GCA_028751875.1 Rapana venosa
TGTCTGGCTGGCTGGTGGCTGGCTGGAATCTATGACAGACTGAAGCTCAGGGTCAGAAATATCCGTTTGACTGACTTGACTTCTCCATGAATTCCTTGAGGAGTCAGTGTTTTACCCCACGGATTTTTTTAAATAATTTATATTTTCAGGCAGTGTGTTGTAGGCAAACTGGTCCGGGTGCAGCCCTACCTGTCTTCTATGATGACAATAATTATCAACTGAAACCAGGAAGAAAGTGTGACTGTGCATGGTACAGTTCACTTCATATCTGTTTGTGTGAGTAAAGGACAATGACTCGTAACATCAGTTCAGAAATAAGTCTGGTGTGCTAGACTTATTTATTTTTGGCTTGGCACGATCATCCAGCAGTCTTCAGGAACATCCACAAAATATGTATATTCCCGAAGTCAGAATGCAGCTACCTTCATGGTGATCCAAAAAACTGTCATATACGCAAAATCTCACCATTAGTGAAGCTCCGAGCACTAGCCGAGGAACGAAAAAAGAGGTAACAGAATGAAACTGAATTATCAGTAGGTGGTGACCTCAGTAAGTGGTGACCTCAGTAAGAGGATAATGGAAAAAGCACTCATGTGCTTTTTTACATCCAGTCCCCGTGTGTATGCGGTTTTGTACATTTTGTCATCTGTTCCCACCGGCACACAATGGCCTACCCTTTCGAAAAGCGGAACAGGATTTAACACGTGCGCAAGATGTTCTGCATGCGTTCGCTCACGGGCCTCGGTTTATAGTCTCATCCGAAGGACTTTGACATTCAGTTCGATTTTTTTGTCAAACTGGGAAGAAAGGGCAAGGCTGGGAATCGAACCCAGAACCTCACGGTTGACTTGTTGGCAGGCAGACGTCTTAACCATCCTGCCACCTTCCTTCTGGTGGTGGTGACCTCAGTAGGTGGTGACCTCAGTAAGTGGTGACATCAGTAAGTAGTGACCTCAATAGGTGGTGACCTAAGTAGGTGGTGACCTCAGTAGGTGGTGACCTCAGTAAGTGGTGACATCAGTAAGTAGTGACCTCAATAGGTGGTGACCTAAGTAGGTGGTGACCTCAGTAGGTGGTGACGTCAGTAGGTGGTGACGTCAGTAAGTGGTGACCTCAGTAAGTGGTGACATCAGTAAGTAGTGACCTCAATAGGTGGTGACCTAAGTAGGTGGTGACCTCAGTAGGTGGTGACCTCAGTAGGTGGTGACGTCAGTAAGTGGTGACCTCAGTAGGTGGTGACGTCAGTAAGTAGTGACCTCAATAGGTGGTGACCTAAGTAGGTGGTGACCTCAGTAGGTGGTGACCTCAGTAGGTGGTGACCTCAGTAGGTGGTGACGTCAGTAAGTGGTGACCTCAGTAGGTGGTGACGTCAGTAAGTAGTGACCTCAGTCGGTGGTGACCTCAGTAGGTGGTGAATTCAGTAGGTGATGACGTCAGTAGGTGATGACGTCAGTATGTGATGACGTCAGTAGGTGGTGAATTCAGTAGGTGATGACGTCAGTAGGTGGTGATATCCGTATTCTTTAATATACAAAACAGCCAAACTCAGTAGGAGTAACCTCGTAGGTGTGACCATATTTAACACACCAGCCGGACTCGTAGGTGGTGATCTCAGTAGCGGTGACCTCATATTAACCACCGCCTCAGCCCAACTCAATAGGTGATGACCTCAGTAGGTGGTGAATTCAATTTTAAATAAAAAACAGCTAACTCAGTAGGGTGACCTCAGGAATGAGACTCCTTTAATTAAAAAAAACAAACAGCCTCGAAGATGATGACTTAGCACTGATACCCATTATTATCCATACACGCTTGAACGCGCCTTCATTTTCTGAGGAATGTACTCAGGGTGTACTCAATTTAATGGGACACACACTCAGGAGGTTCATGGATTGTGTGAATGGTCTTGCTTTACGTCACGGTGTCCCGTGAATACGGAGTAAACACAGGCTGAAGTAGAGTAGAGTAGAGTAAGTAGAATGGAGTTGAAGTGGAGAGAGTAATAGTAGGAGTAGAGTAGAGTAGAGTGAATGGAGTTGGAGTGGAGCTAGAGTAGAGTAGAGTAGAATAGTGGAGTGGAGTTGTGATGGAGTTTGTAGTGGAGTGGATGGAGTGGAGTGGAGTAGAGTAGAGTGGAGTAGAGTAGAGAGAGGAGTAGAGTAGTGTAGAGTGGAGTGGAGTGGTGGAGTGGTAGGGTAGGGTAGGGTAGGATAGGGTAGGGTAGGGTAGTGGGTGGGGTGGGGTGGGGTGGGGTGGGTGTGGGGTGGGTGGGGTGGGGTGGGGTATAGTAAGAGTGGAGTAGAGTAGAGCGGAGTAGAATAGAGAGGAGTGGAGTAGAGTGGAGTAGAGTATAGTGGAGTGGAGTAGAGTGGAGTGGAGTAAAATAGAGTAGAATAGAGTAGAGTAGAGTAGAGTATTTATTTTATTTTATTTTATTTCATTTATTTTATTCTTTTATATCGAAGATAATGGAATAAGCACTTATGTGCTTTTTTACATCCTGCCCCCGCCTGTATGCGGTTTTGTGAATTCTGTCATCTGTTCCCACCGGCACACAATGGCCTACTCTTACGAACAGCGCAACAGGATTTAACGTGTGCGCAAGATGTTCTGCGTGCGTAGTAGTAGGAGTAGAGTAGAGTAGAGTGGAGTGGAGTGGAGTGGAGTGGAGTGGAGTGGAGTGGAGTGGAGTGGAGTGGAGTGGAGAGGAGTAGAGTGGAGTGGAGTGGAGTGGAGTGGAGTGGAGTGGAGTGGAGTGGAGTGAGTGGAGTGGAGTGGAGTGGAGTGAGTGGAGTGGAGTGGAGTGGAGTAGAGTAGAGTAGAGTAGAGTAGAGTAGAGCAGATCAGAGGAGAGCATAGCGTAGCGTAGTGTAGTATAGTACAGTATAGTATAGTATAGTATAGTATAGTATAGTATAGTATAGTATAGTATAGTATAGTATAGTATAGTATAGTATAGTATAGTATAGTATAGTATAGCGCTTGCACGAGCGTACATACACACACACATAGTACATGCGCACACACGTGTGCGCACGCACACACATATTCACTCATAATCATACGGACGCGCGTGTGGACAATCTGGGTCTTTAAAATGGCCTGAAATTCTCTCTCTCTCTCTCTCCTCTCTCTCTCTCTCTCTCTCTCTCTCTCTCTCTCTCTCTCTCTCTCTCTCTCTCTCTCTTCTTCTCCTACTGTGTTTGCCTTTCTCTGCGTGCGTACTGCTGTCTCTACTCCTCGTTGTCTTGTGCGTGTGTTGCTGTCTGTGTCCTATCTGTGTGTTGCTTCTCTGCTCTACTCTCTTCCTCTCCTCTGTGTGTGTGTCTGTTTTGTGTGCTCTGTCGTCTGTCTCTCTGTCTGCTCTCTCTCTCTCCTCTTCTCTCTCTCTGTCTGTCTGTGTGTGCCTGTCTGTCATCTGTGTCTGTCTCTGTCTTCTCTCTCTGCTGTCTTCTGTCTGTCTGTGTCTGTCGTCTATCTGTCTCTTCTCCTCTCTCTGTCTCTCTCTTCTCTCTCTCTCTCTCTCTCTCTCTCTCTCCTCTCTCTCTTTCATCAGTTGCTTCAGCGGCTTCACCCGTTGCACGGTAATGCTGGCTGTGCATGTAGTGATCAAGTAGATGCCGAAAAACCACAAACAGAGAACTGTCAGCCACTTGTTCTTTTCCTTTCCTTGCTGTTTGCAGTGCTCTCTCTATCTCCCTCAGTCTGTATAACTATTTTTTTGTGACTTGCGCTGTGTTGTGTTGTGCTGTGATGCGCTGCACTGCGCTGAGTTACGCTGTGTTTTGCTGTGCTGCGCTGTGTTGTTGCTGTGCTGTGCTGCACTGCGCTGTGCTGTGCTGTGCTGTGCAGTGTGTGCTGTGCTGTCAGCCTTGCTTTCTGTGGAGTTTTTCTAGGTAAGAAGCAGGCTCATGTACTCTTTGCTCTGTCTTCATGAACAAATCCATGGTGGATCGGTGGTCTAGAGGTAACACACATCTACCTTGAACGCGAAAAAATGCGGGTTCGACCCCTGAATGTACCCAAACTTCCCCCTTCACCCCCACCCCTCTTCTTATTCACCAGACCGAGAGTGGTGCTCTGGGTGGTAGTCTTTCGGATAAAACGATAAACTGAGGTCCCGTGTGCAACACGTATTCAGCGCACGTAAAAGAACCCACTGCAACAAAAGAGTTGTCCCTTGCAAAATTCTATAGAAAAAAAGCCAACACCCAGGTAGGGAATTAAATACATATGCAGACAGGTAAAAAATATCGGTGGCGCTGCTCTTGTGGCGACGCGCTCTCGCCGGAGAGAGCAGCCTGAATTTCATGCAGAGAAATCTGCTGTGACTTTAAACGATTTACAAATACACAAATACAAATTGGACATTGTGTTTGTTTGTTTTTTTACAGAGTATCAAGAAGTGGAGGGGAACAGGGCAGGAGGGCCGGGTGGTTAGAGTGTAGGACTAATAATCGCCACATCCGTGTGGGGGCAACTCACTCAGTCTGTCTCCGGGACTGAGCTAATACTGTCGGTATGAGGGGGCTTAGTAGATGGTGTCCTGCGTATGTTAGCTTACAACAGGCTCCACTAAACACCGACCAAAGTGACCCTGAAGCCGTGCAGGGCCCCTCTGGTTGGTGGCCCCACGGCGGCTTGATAGTGATTGGCTCCCTGTAGACTTCCAACCCTGAGGATGCGACACATCATATCTAAGTATGGCTGTGGCGAGGAGATTGAAATGAGCGGCGTGTGGACAGTGGCTCAGAAATGTCACAGAAGATCTATCTATCTATCTATCTGTCCCGTAGTCTGACGACCATGGGGGCACCCTCAAAGACTCAACAACCAGTTCCCTCCATTCCTCTCTCTGTTCTGCCTTTCTCAGGGTTTTGTTGAGTTCTAGGCCTGTCCATTCGCTGATGTTATCCTCCCAGCTCTTCCTTGGTCTGCCTAGATCAGGTAGGGAAAAAAATTAAAAGATAAGAGCGTAGGACTGGTGATCTGAGGGTCATGGAGGGGCCAGGTTCCAGTCTCAGCTCTGTGTCCAGTTGAAGGGACGTTTCCCCTTAGAGGTAATTAGCATTGGTGGGCCACTGACTCTGCTCCCCCAAAGTCCTTTGGATGAGACTCGAAACCAAGGTCCCGTATACAAACGCACGCAGAACATTTTGCGTAATCATGACAACCCGTTCTGTCTTTCGGAAGAGTAGGCCATTTCGTGCCGGTAAGAACCCCCCCCCCCCCCCCCACACACACACACACAACCACCTCTCCCCCAACCCCCCCCCCCCCCCCCACCAAAACAACAACAACCCCCAAACAATAACAAAAGACCCCAACCCCAAACAAAGAGAAAACTAGCAGCAGCAGCAATAGTAGTAGTAGTAGTAGTAGTAGCTTTAACAGCAGCTGCAGCAAATAACAACCCGAATACAGAACCTTATTTTGGAAATAAACAGACAATCTTCCTTAAAGATGCAAGTCAAAGATGGAATCAAACGAAGCAATGTCCGATAAGAACGATACACAGTATCTTAGCAACCAAGTGGTGAAGTGGCCTTATGGCGTCATTCATAGGGCTACTTCCTGTTAGTATGCAGATCTGCCGCCATTATCAAAATGGCGTCGCCTGCTTTTTCTTTTCTGTCCTTTTTCATTTTTTTCATCTTTCCTGTCTCCTGTGTATTTGATGTCCTGGCCTATTAAAGTAGATGTTTTTTTAAATAGAATTTTGACTTGGAACAAGCTTTAAGCTGTCTTTAAGATGATTGGTTCGGTTGATTTTTCTTGATTAGACTTTTATAGTTAAAAACCCACATTTTCAGACATACGATTTCAACTTTTTTGGTGGTTACAAAGACTAGTACTCAGGCGACCACCTTTGGTCTTGGGCTTGTGGATAAGGGTGTGTGGGAGAGGGAGGTGGTAAAATATGGCTTGGGAAGATTTTAAACCTGGAATTTGTGATAATTTTTTTAAAAGCTATCTTGGAATGTTTATAACAATTTGAAATATATTTTTTTCTTTTGTCTTTTGAGATAATTATAGGTATCAATGTGCCTGTCAGTATTGTAATTGCCCTTCGTGGGAAGATTAAAGTGTTTTTGACTTGACTTGACTTGACTTGACTTGACCTGAATCGCATGTTGCTAGTCGCGGTGTGTCAGTTTTAGACCCCCAGGGCAGGCAATTATACACGAACAAGTTGATGAACAGACAGTCCATTTCCATGTGCTTCACACAAGAAATACCTCCATGATATATAACTGCTAAAAAAAAAGAAGAGACATATAATAAATATAAACCTGACCTCGGCTAACTTTCCTACCAGCTGACACACACACACACACACACACACGCACACACACACACACACACGCACGCACGCACGCACCGACAATGACTCGTGCACTGATGTATGCCCGTGGGGGCATTCACGCAAGCACGCACGCACGCGCGCGCACGCACACACAGACACACACACACACACACACACACGCGCACGCACGCACGCACTCTGTCTCTCTCTCTCTCTCATTTCGATTTAACACGCATGCAAAAACTGTAACGAGTAGACAACACGTTACAGAAATATGCGAGAGAGAGAGAGAGAGAGAGAGAGAGAGAGAGAGAGAGAGAGAGAACTCTGAACGCTGAACGCTGAACTGGTTTAATGTGCATCGTCCTTAGGCCACAATACACTTTGAGGGGCAAAACTTGAAGATGAAAATTGTAAAATGAAAAAAATATCCTCATAACATTTGGTAAGACTTTGGAACAATACCTTGGCGTGCACTCAAAACTGTACACTCTAGCATATGCATATTCCACAATCATGACTTGATACAGGCTGTCGTAGACCAAGAATCAAAACAAAACACAGCTAAAAAAAAATTCAGTTCAACGTAACTACTTCCCAGGATACCACAAAAAGATTATAGACCTGTGCATAAAGTTATTGATGAAGTTATACCTGATATGTCAACATCTTCTCACATACACAATACAGACATTAAGCACATCATAAGTCATAACAGTTGAAATCATGAATGCTCGTTAATTTCTTTTGCATATTCATAATAGCTACTATACTCACAAGTTATTGCATTCTCAAAACATTCACCACTACAGAAAAGTGTACCCACCAAATACAACCATGTCAGCTCTAGGCTAATGCAATGTAAACACAATGCTGTATGCAAATAAGATTGTATTCCACTGTGCTGTTTCGTGTCATGTAACGTTTTATATCATAAAAAGAGAGAATGGGAGTGTTCATTAAAACACTGCAAAACTTCACTTCAGAAAACCATGGCTCTAAGGGAAGCAAAATATCTACCCTGCACACCCTGGTCTTTAAGACATTGCAAAAGTTTATTATGGTAAACTGAATCAAAAGCTTGAGAGAGAGGGGAGGGGGGGGGGGGCAGAGAGATAGGCACAGAGAGAGGGGGCACAGAGAGAGAGGGGGGGTGGGCAGATAGAGAAAAGAGAGGGGGCAGAGATTGAGAGAGAGGAGATAGCACAGAGTGTGAGAGAGAGAACAGAGAGTGAGAGAGAGAAAGAGGCAGAGAGAGAGAGAGGCACAGAGAGAGAGAGGCAGAGAGAGAGAGGGGGGCAGAGAGTGAGAGAGAGAGAGGCACAAAGAGAGAGAACAGAGTGTGAGAGAGAGAACAGAGTGTAAGAGAGAGAACAGAGAGTGAGAGAGAGAGGCAGAGAGAGAGAGAGCGAGAGAGAGAGAGAGAGAGCTGGCAGGGAAACTAGCGATTGCACATAATTATGTGATAACATTTTTGGAGAAGGATTTGTTTTTCTAAAAGCATGTAGCTGACAAAAAAATGCTAAAACAGGCATGCTTGCACAAACACAGGGGCTACACAAAACGTGCTACAATGGCACACTACAATATTATCTGGGGGCGGGTGGATGGGGCATGGTGGGGTGGGGCGCGGAATAGTTCATGTGTAATGTGTGTGTGTTACTTGTCATTGCTTATATGCCTTATTATATATAATTTTTCCCACGTAGGAATGCCGGGGGGCTTATCAGTATAAATAGCATCCCCAAATTCTGCAAAATCTGTGCAGGAATTTTCCTCTTTTCTATCACTCTCTTTGTTTCTGCCTTGTTCATTTTCTTCCTGTCACCTCCTTCTTGTCTATTTTCTGCCTTCTTGGTCATTTCTCCTGCCTTTTTCTTCCAAGAAAGACTTAAAAGATAACAATCCTCTCTTGTGCCGAATTCAGACGCGCTGGGCCTGACTTGTCAGGCGCTTAACGGCAGCGCGACGTATTTTCGCTCATATAACAGACCACAATAGTTGCTGTCTGAGCGCTCAACGAAGAAGAATATATAATTTTGTGTATTCATTTATTTCTGTTCTTCAAATCAGTTTGTTACATCGCTGATATGTATATATGTTATTGAAAAAAACCCACTCTACAACCATGAAAACAATTTCCCCCCACAAAAAGAACAGAATACCAGACAATTGCTTTGACTGACATATCTGGCGCTACAAGTAATTTTGGACGTTTTGTCAGCGAAATGTATTTTTAAAACTGTCCAAGAAGCCAATAATTTATCTGATTTATTATCCCTTATTATCGGACCAGCTGCGAAAATAACGTATATCCATATAAAACTGAGATAACGGCTTAACTGGGAGGTGGGGTTCATTCAACTACAGGCTACCCCCCACCCCCACCCCAATCCAATAAGCACAAATGTAACATTAAGTCTTGAATTATGGCAAAAGGCATTTAGGGTTAATAGCTTTAGTAATTCGCCATTAATTTCTAACTTTAATGGGGTGGCGTGTTGATGTAGTTTTCTGCATATGATGATGACTAACACACACACTCACATATACACACGCGCGCGAGCGCACGCATACACACACATACACGCACACACAAACACGTGCACGCGTGCATACACATACATACACATGTACAAAACTCACACACCACATACACACGCCACACAACACACACAACGCACACACATACACACACGCATACACCACACCACACTCATACACACACACACACACATACACGCACACCAACACACACACACACACACACACACACACACACACACACACACACACACACACACACACACACACACACAAATAAACCTGAACAATGACGACAGCAATAATATTTCACTATATTTTTTTTCAAAATATATGCTGAAAGTTGAGTTTTTTAAAAAAGTGAAATAACTTATTTCAATGCTGAGCTGGCTTAGAGTGTCTACACTGTGACCTGACTTGACTTTGACTTGTTCAGGCAGTGTGTGGGAGGGCAGTTAAACCCGGCAGACCGACGCTTTAGCCGAGTGGTTATGACCATCCCACTTCAATGACACGGGTCCATGAAATCGTGGGTTCAAATCTCGGCAGCGTCTGGTGAATGAACGGTAGGGATGTTCACCATCTTCAAGGTCACCTTCCAAGTGCAGACCTGCCAGTGCCTTTATTCCTCTCTTATAATTATATAGGCGCATGCAAGAAGATCAATTATCAAAGATCCCGACATTGATGTCAGCGTTGGGTGGGTTACGGAAACACGAACATACCCAGCATCCATCCCCGAGGTCGACATGCGGCTGCCTTCATGGTGCAGGGCAAAAGCTGTGGCATTCTCATACATCTCACCGTTGTTTAAACCTCGGATCTCTAGCCAAGGAACAAAAAACAAAAGAAAAAAGAATATATATGCTAAAACGTTATGTCAAAAGATATTTTTTTAAAAATAATGACATACTTAATTCAATGCTGGTCTAGCTTAGCATGTTCGGAACTGACTTGACTTTGACTTATTCAGGCAGTGTGTATCGGGCAAGGCAAGCCCGGCAGAGCCCTACCATTCCCAGATATAGGATGCATGCTGGGTATGTCCGTGTCATCCATACCACCGACCATATCTGGCCTATTTCTCTGCAGAAAGGCGGTTTGCCTGTCACCGTGACTGTGTACAGGATGACACACACGGGATGGGATAGTCTAGTGGTTAGAACATCGCACTCGTAATCTGACAACCCGGGTTCGATTCTCGTTCAAGGAGGATATTTTCCCCTGGAGTTAACATCAGTGCAGACTCCACTCTCCCCAAAAGTCCTTCGGATGAGACTATAAACCGAGGCCCTGTTCGCGAACGCACGCAGAACATCTTGCGCACACGTTAAAATCCTATTCCGCTTTTCGTAAAAGTAGGCCGGTGGGAACAGATGACAATTTACAAAACCGCATACACACGTGGTCTGGTTATAAATAAAACACATAAGTGCTTATTCCATTATCCTCGATATAAAAGAGTCACTCACTCACCCACTCAGTCCCATGTCCCAAAGGACGTAGGGGGGACATGAGAGAAGACCCAACAGAGATCTGTTTCCATGCTTCACATCCTGTGTGGCTAGTAGAAGGTGTTGCAGGGGTTGGGCGGTCCAGTCTTTGATGTTGTTAACCCATGATTTCTTTTGGCGGATAAAAGAGTCAATAAAGCAAATACAATAAAATACAATAACCCTTTCTCTGGTAGAGTGGCGTGGCCCAGGCCTGCATTCACAGCTCCAGTGTTGTGTCTTTTCCAGTCAGCTGCTGCTGAGGAATGAAACAAAGGGACGTTCCTACTGAACTTGCTTGTTTAAACTATGCGTAAGCCAGGTATCCCTTTGCAAACTGTATGGGTTTTTTAAAGTTTTAAAACGGCGTTAACAGTATTTGATACATTTCTTTCAGGCTGACGATGAAATATGTTGTTCTTTATGTTTAAGGAGAGTTACATGCGTATAAATGGTTCGAGTGCAAGCGCTTCGATTTGTTTGTTTTTACAAGATTCAGCGCTGTATAAATTCCATGTATTATCATGATTATTATTATAAACAAAGCGATTTTTTTGGGTTCAAACTGTATGTATACCACATATTTCTATACATACAAACTTCACAATTTAACTTTAAAAAAGGGAGCAAACAGAATTTCATACATTTCTTTGTTGTATTATTGATTATCTTTGACTATAAATAAACAAAAAACAACACTATTGTTTTTGAGATCTCCGGTGCTAGGCTCGCCCCCCCCCCCACTCTATTTTAAACATCGTTGGTATATTTTTCCTAAAATGCAGTGGTTTGACCTATGTGGTGGGCGAGGTCAAGGTTGTTGATATGGAGAAGGCGGAAGAGTTGATTGAAATGTCTTCTCTCTTTAGGTGCCTAGTTTTGACCTGGGCTTTAATGAATAGCGAGGTGGCAGCCCCGATGTGACCTTGTGTGTCAGTGGGGTTGTAATTAATGGTTTTGGATTGGGTTATGCTATCCAACAAAAGGTCACGTAAGCAATATATATATATATATATATATAAGAGAGAGAGAGAGAGAGAGAGAGAGAGAGAGAGGAGAGAGAGAGAGAGAGAGAAGAGATGTGTGTGTGCGTGTGTGTTTTATTTTATTCTTTTATATTGAGGATAATGGAATAAGCACTTGTGGTGTGTGTGTGTGTGTGTGATTTTTGGGTCTCTTTGATTTCAAACTGCTGTATATTCATTTATTTGTTTTTGTGTGTGTGTGCTTTGAACCAATGAGACAAAAGCCAACGAACATGTGATAATTAGCATCAGTGTGTAATGTATCTAAATAGTGTGTGTGTTTTTTAACAAGTGAAAAATGGTCTTTGATGTGTTCTCTTTGTTGTTTGAGCTATCTAAAATGCATACACACACTGTCTGTCTGTCTGTCTGTCTGTCTGTCTCAAATCCCATTCAGAGGCACAGTTTAACTAGGTTTGTGTTCCAGGCGATCAACAAAAGAAAAACACTTCATTTTGGAAACAGACAATACAGTTCAATATTTTTGCATACAGCACTCTGTTTACTTAGCATTAACCTAGGACATATATAACTATATTCCGAAGATACAATTTTCTGGTATGGTGGCTGTTTTAAAAAAAGCAATAGTTTATGAATTATTTTAGCTATCAGATTACACTGCACCTGATGTGTGTATTTTGCATGCATTCACGTGCTGACACCTGTCAAGCATAACACCATTATCAGCTTTCGTCCCAGTTGTGCTTTGAGCTGTATTTGGGTTTGTAGTTTTGAGCTGTGTGTGGTTTTCTTTGGAGGGTTTGGTCTAAGTTAGCCCTTTATTCATGAGTTTGAAACATGCACATTCAAGAGTAGTTGTTTTGGGTGTATCCCTCAAGCTGTGGTGAAAACAACGTGGGTTTGGACGACCAGCACGACAACACAACCAGTTCTCATCATCCTCCACCAAGGAAAGTCACAGGCTAGACTACTGGTCATGAGCTGCTCTGAAGTCGGCATGTGCCAAACCAGGCCAGTGGGCAGACCTCCTGCAGAGTCACAAGCATGGGAGAAGAACAGTTCACACTCCATCTAACGCGGCTCGGTCATTTGTCCTTCTGCGATCTCTTCACTGGCTGCCTGTCTCACAAAGACTGGAGTATAAAATCACTACCCTCTGTTTCAAATGTCTCCACAAATCTGCACCCTCTTATCTCTGTAACTGTCTTCATCTGTACACTCCATCCCGTTCCCTTCGTTCAGCCGCAGATACTTTGTGCTTTCGAACACCCAGATTCAAACAAACCACTGTTGGCCGTCGCTCCTTCTCTGTTTCTGGTCCATCCACCTGGAATGACCTCCCTCTTTCACTTCGCCAAAAGCCTTCACTTGATACCTTCAAATCCAGCCTCAAAACACACTTATTTCCTACCTGAGACATTCCCCCCAAATATCTGTCCCTAATTTTCAACATCATCTTTCACCTTCTAAGTGTTGTTCCGAGTATGTGTGTGTGTGTGTGTGTGTGTGTGTGTGTGTGTGTGTGTGTGTGTGTGTGTATGTGCGTGTGTGTGCGTGCATACGTGTGCGCGCATGGTTTTTGAAATCTGTTTTTCATTATGTTTAAGGAGAGTTGCATGCCTGTAAATGATTGAGTGCAAGCGCTTCGATTTGTTGTTGTTTTTTTTACAAGATTCAGCGCTATATAAATTCTATATATTATTATTAGTATGAGACTATAAACCGAGGCCCCGTGTGCGAACGCATGCAGAACATCTTGCACACACGTTAAATCCTGTTCCGCTTTTCGAAAGAGTAGGTCATTGTGTGCCGGTGGGAACAGATGACAAATTTTACAAAACCGCGTACACACGGGGACAGGATGTTTAAAAAAAAAGCACATGAGTACTTATTCTATTATCCTCGATATTAAAAAGAAGTCATCTGAGCGCTTTGATTTGTTGCTTTATTCAGTGCTATATAAATTCCAGACATTATTATTATTATTATCATTATTATTATTATTATTATTATTTATCCCTGTCAAACTGTTCTCTGTCAACGTCATATTTCTGGCTGTGTAGTGTAAAACTCCTTGATTGTTTCTGTATTCAGGGGAACGGATCTGACAAAATGACGAGTTTTTCTCAAGAGAACGGCACAGAGTCCGCCCCTGTGACAGTCTCTGCTGAAGCCATGACCATCAGACGACACTTGCACACTCAGGCCACCATTGACGAAATCTACACCGACCAATCAGAGCCTCGAACAGCCTGTGACGTCATTAAGAGCACGTGCCACCAGGTCTCACCAAAATGTATGGGACAGCGTGCCCTAGATTTCCTTCCCATTGTGAGGTCAGTATGTGTGTGTGTGTGTGTTGCTGCAGTTAAATAATAATAATAATAATAATAATAATAATAATAATAATAATAAATATAATAATAATAATAATAATAATAATAATAATAATAATAATAATAATATAAATAATAATATATGGAATCTATTTAGCGCTGAATCTTGTAAAACAAACAAATCGAAGTGCTTAAATTAAGAATGTAAAATTATATCAAAACAGTCGCCTAGTTCACCCAACTGTAAATGGGTACCTACCCTTTTTAGGGTCAGAGAAGGTAAAGCAGCGAGGGAGAGGAGATGGGCGCCACCCTCAACATGCTGGCCCCTGGAGAAGCTGAGGTCTCTGAGATTTCCCTCCCCAAAGACTGTATAGGTGCATAGGTTATGGAATATATATATATATATATATATATATATATATATATATATATATATTTATATATATAATATATAATATATACATCTATACATATATACATATTTACAATTATATGCATAAATAATATATATATATAAAATAATGACAACAATACTACTACTACTGCTTCTGCTGCTGCCGCTGTTGCTACTGCTACTGCTACTACTAGTAAAAGCAATAATGTAAATAAAAAGAAAGATAAAATAATATTAAAAGGTTGACCTTTCAAGCACCTCCGTGAATCCAACTGATCATTTCAAGCGTTTTAACTCCACCTCCCCAAAACAACAACAACAACAACAACAACAACAACAACAACAACACACACACACACACACACCACAACACACACACACACACACACACACACACACACACACACACACACACACACACACACACTGTGTCTGTACGCATACGGGCGCCCAAAAAACCCAACGTAAAAATTTCTTGGTTTATGACTCATATATATATATATATATATATATATATATATATATATATATATATATATATATATATATATATATATATTGTGTGTGTGTGTGTGTGTGTGTGTGTGTGTGTTGTGTGTGTGTGTGTGTGTGTATGCATGTGTGCATGTGTGCATGTTTGTATGTAACTATGTAAATTAAAAAGTTTTAAAAAATACAAATCAAAAGTGTAGATTTTATCGTTTTTCCAAACTACACACAGGTCTATAAAACGAGCAAAGCAAATGAAAATCTCAGTCAGTGACACGACTCATGTCACAATGATCCCCGGTAGGAAGGGATAACAAAAATTGACAAAACTGCATACACACGGGGACTGGAATGGAAAAAAGCACATGAGCGCTTATTCCATTATCTTCAAATTGAAAAAAAAAAGATAAATAAAATAAAAATGAACACACACACACACACTCGCACACACACACACACTGATTTAAAAGGAAACTATACATCAGTTTCCTCTGTTTATATCCAATTGGTTGTTGTTGTTGTTATTGTTGGTGGTGGTGGGGGTGGAGTTCTGGTTTATTTTGCTTTTTGTTTGTTTTGGGTTTTAGGATGGTTTTTTAGGGGAGAGGAACATATTGTCGTCGTTTGTTAGTTCTATATTGTTCCTAATTTATTTTGGCTGTTATTCTTGTCTTATGTTAGTTATTGTCGCTGTTGTTGTTGTGTACGTATATTTGTGTTTGTTTGTTTATTTGCTTGTTGTAGTTGTTCTTGTTGGTGTTTTTTTTATTCAGTTGTTTGTATGGTTGAAGGTTTTTGTGTGTATGTGTGTGAAAAGGAGGGAAGCAGTTGGTGTGTCTTTTTATTTTGTTTTGTCTTCTTTCTTTGTTTTGGTTTAGTTTTTCGTTGTTGCTTGTTTGTTTGTACTATGGTGGATATATTTTCAAGATTTTTTAATTCTTTGAAATGTATGGTTTAATATTGCTCAGGTTTTTTTGTTTTGTTTTTAATTCCATGTATGCATATTTTATTGTCTTCTCTTGTTTGATTTGTATGGTTTATCAGTGATTAGGTTTTTTATTCTATGTCTGCATATACATTATCTTTTTTTCTCGCTTATTTTTCTTTAGATAGATGGCTTGATGAAATAAAGCAAATGCACTGCTTATTCAATGTACCATCTGAAAATAAAAGTTTGACTTTGACTTTGACACAAACACAGACACACACACACAAAGACACACAACACGCACACACACACACACGACACACACACGCACACACGCAACACGCACACATACACACGCACACACACACACGCGCATACACATACTCATACACACACACCCATGCATACTCAAACACGTACATACATACATACATTCACACACACGCACACATACACACAGACACCCCCACCCCTTCCCCATACACACTCACACACACACACAAACATACACACACACAACACACACACGCGCGCGCGCGCGCACAACACACTCATACACACACACGCATGCATACTCACACACGTACATATATACATACACACATTCACACATACGCACGCACACATACATCCCGCACCCCCTTCCCCATACACACTCACACACACACACACACACCACACACACACACACACACACACAAACACACACACACACACACACACTCACGCACACACACGCACACAAACACACACACAAACAAACAAACACACACACACACACTCACACAGACTCACACACACACATACACACACAAACACCCACACACACACACACACTCACACAGACACTAGGCCTAGTCGTCAAGCTGTCAAGACGTGTCCCAAGGAGCTCTACAATGAAGCTGGTTTTTCCCGAAGATTTCAAGGATTTTTGATACAACAAAGGTGCAGTTGAGTGTGTCTGGATTCGTGAACAGAAAAGTGCAAATGGTCTAACACAACATTGATGAAAATATGAGATATTAACCATTTTCGTAAAGTTTTCTTTATTTTCTTTACTTTCAAGTGAAACGTAGGCCAACAGTTAAGCCAACGCCAAGAACGATGTAACCGTTCAATGGACTCTGCCGTAACCAGGCCGCCACGGCGGTCTGAAGAGGAAGTGTTCTTATGTCAGGATGGGGGGACCAGATGGCTAAACTGTGTTCCGTGCTTACAAGCTGAAGTGCCCCTTGTGTGAGATTGTGTTTCTGTGTTGTCTATCCTCGCCCAAACACAGGTCAGTGATGTAACCAGTTCCTTAATTATAACACTGAAGAATGTGGGGCTCGCTACGCGAATGTGATGGCCATTAAAATGGCACACAGCAGATGACATTGATCTTCATCCTATTACTGTTTGCGAGTTTGTTTTCTTCATTTTATTGTTTCGCGGGTTATTTTTGTTGTTGTTGTTTTAGTTTTATTTTTTTTTCTCTTAGTCTCACTTTTCTCCAAGTTAATATAACAAAAATACAAAGTAGATACTCCAATGATGGGACCACAACTCGTTCTATGAACTCCCACCGCTGTGCAAGGAGAGCAATTACAGTTACAAGACTCTGCGATATTTGAGGGCTATACATGGTAACTTTGCCTTTATGCGATTTGTATTATATGAAAAGGTACTGTGGGGAAATTACAGCCTCGAAATATTTACCGCAACAATAAAGAATTTTGAAAAAACACACAACAAAGAGATAAGTGTCCCACAGTTTTAATCTACATTTGCAGTGAATGTGGAGAAAATTCATTCAGGTCTTTTCTAGTTGAGGAAACTCTAAACAAATCATGGTGTACCATCCATGCCACAAACATTGAGCAAGGAAAGTGTGTTGTGCCAGGAGTGGGTGGAGAAGGTGTTCGAAACCTTAAAACTACTAGGTAACCGAGCTGGAGCACAAAGTGTCCGCAGCAACTCGACTGTCGCTCTTTATTCCGCTAGCGTCAACGGACCGTCACGCTCTACTGGCCAATACATTCGGACAGTCGCGCACTACTGCCAGAGAGTGACAAACCTTGACACAACCCTGTCAGCCAGCCCAGAAAACAGGCAGTGATACCACATCTCATCCTCTCATTCATTGCACCCTCTTTCCATTCACTAACTCCTACCCCTTGCACCCAAGTCTTCACTCCCTGTTCCGAAAGAACACTCCTACCCTACCAGTGATGTGACATCACCTCCCACCTCTTGACCTCAGCTATTCCCACCACCCCTTAAGCGAGCCTTTCCAACCAGAGGAAGAAACGTAACACCCGCCATCTCCCTGCCTCCTTCTTCTTCAAGCGACCACGGTACTACTCAGCCTCTCTCCCTCCCCTCTGTTCCCTCATGTGATCATCAATTCACCCCCTCCCACTCCCATCTCCAACTACCACTCTCACTCCAAACCTCCCTAACACACAGACACCACAATGTCACATGCCAGAAACACACACTCTTTCGTCAAACTGCAAACGTAGCAACGATAACGGATGCTCTCAAACAACTCCTTGCAGCCAATCTCACTATCATCCCACCTGCATAAAGAAATCAACACACTCAAAACTTAAATATCACAAATATCCCAACAGACAAAATCACCAGCCAACATCTCGACTCTGAATAAGAACAAAAAACTCCATAAGATAACTGGTAAGCGACGCAATCTCAACAAACAAGCGAACTCCAAAACAGCCAAAAAAAAACCCGATCACATCAAATGAAAGAAATTGGCTCAATATACAGTCATTCAAGACAAGTCATCACAACATCAACAATATACAAGAAACAGGATACACACTCAGGCCACAACCGACACACTCAGCACTCAGCAGTCAGACTGACACGAAACTGAAAACACTCACAGAACAGCCCACACAAATGGAATTACAATATCAACAATTCAACATACGCTCTTTTGACGACAGACCATGGATTGACACTTCCTCACACTAGTAACACCATAAACCAAACAACGAGAAACAATTCACAACTTCAAAAACACACAAGCAAACAGCCTCTCTCACAAAACATTGTCATCATACACATCCACACCTCCTTCCGTCTCACCAAAAACACAACTCCATGTCCCATTCACAAATCCACCCGGATAGCACCCCCCTTTCCAGTCCAATGTCTCCAACTAAAATCAGGTACCAGAGAGTGTGTACACCCTGAAGATAGGTGACTCAGCGATGAAGGGTGTGGACGAGGAAAAAGATGTCAGTTGGCGGCGGCTAGTCTGCAACTTCTGTACAGGCGGACTGTAAACTGTGTAGTGGTGGGCAAAAGCATGTCCTTCCACACTTCAGCAGTCACTTTCACGAGGGCATCAACATTGTAAAGCGGGCCTGACACAATAGCAGAGTGACCAAACTGCTCACTTGCAAACAAAAGTTTCCCCATGCCACTCTACAGCCTCTTCCATCCTCCCTCCCTTCGGACGACATTCCTTACGTGACCATGGCTTCAAAGTCGCAGCTTCTCTTAGGGAATCTGCAGGCAGGGGGGTTGTGTTAATTGAAAAACACCCTCCTTCATACCAGGGTGTAAGCACTAAAAATGTCTCTGTACCTAGATTGCTTACCATCCAGCCCCAGGGCAAACAGAAACGCTTGCCCTCAAATTCGTTTCCGGAAACCATCAAACATGACTGAGTATGAAGCCGAGAAACCACCAATGGTATAAGGGACTGCTACAACAAGTCAGCTAGCAGGCAGGAACGGTTGTTGAGGACTTACACACCTGCTGCCTACAACAAAAAAGACGACACCCCCACCCACCTTGTGGACCAACGACCATACAACACTATTCCATTGACACAACTTTCCCTCCAGAGGAACCCCCAATGTTCAGAAAGTCGCCGTGTGTTCGGGCGACCTCAGCCATCCTATCCACACACAACCACTAGTCAATGGCTTTCTGAGCTAATTAGATACTTTGACAAAATAATGTAGGGTGATGTGTCTGTGAGTGCTGTGGTGTACATGTGTGTGGTTGAAGTGTTGTGCATGAACATGTGGGTTGTTTTTAACTTATTTTATTTTATTTTATTTGTTCTTTTATTACGCGGATTAATGGGGTATGCACTCATGTGGTGGTGGGGTTTTTTTCACATCCAGTTTCCGTGTCTGTAGGCGGTTTAGTGGATTTTGCCATCTGTTCCCACCGGCACCAGATGACTACTCTTTCGAAAAGGAAACAGGATTGACCTATGCACAAGATGTTCTGCGTTGTGGTTGGACACACGGGCTTGATTTTAGTATCATCCGAGGACTTTAGGTCTATGAAGGTGAAATGAAAGAGTGTTGTATGGTGCGCACGTGGCATGCGTGCGTGCACATGTACGTTCTGGCAGTGTTGTGTGTGTGTGTGTGTGTGTGGTGTGGGTGTGTGTGTAGTGTGTTGTGTTACGTGTGTGTGTGTGTGTTGTGTGTGTTATGGTGTGTGTATGCCTGTCTGCAGTCCAAAACAGACGGTATATTGATCACAAGTATTATAAAATGGTTTGCTTCACTTCCTCCCACAATTTCCCTTCCCTCTCATATTTTTCTTCACCTCTCTTTTCTTTCCTTTTCATTGTTTTTCTTTCTTTCTTTTTCAGTAATTAATTGATGTTATTAATGTCGTGTTCTGTATGTGGTTTAAAATCGTTCTGCCTTGACGTAAGAAATTGACTTTGTGTCTAACAGATATTGCTGGATTATAATGCAGTCTGCTAGATGAAGAAGTGGATTATGTGACTAGCAGCTACATTAGTGGTTTATACAAAGCAGTCTGCTTGATTGAAACAATTGATGTTGTGATTAGAGCTATATTGCTAACCCAGAGATCTAGATCAGAACAGTTGTTTTAGAGCAAATTTTGCTATAGATTTCAAGAAATTCTATATTTATTATTGTATCTACTGCTTGTGGACTGTATTTCTGTATTCAGAGCTTTATATGAATTCGTGTAATGTGTAGTGCTAGTTATTGACTTAGAAAAAAAGAAGAAGTTTGTCGGATTTCTCTTCAAAAATATTCTTACACTTTAATGTATGTGTGGTATACCTTTGATCTCCCATTTAGTGTATGAAATATAAAGGGGACTGGATTTGATACTGTGTTGATATAACAGATCGATATTTGCAGATCCAGAGGCAAGCTTTTGAATTGATTTTAGTATTGTTGTTTTATTGGGTGTGTTCCTTCATATCATATTATATTCTCCTGTTTGATTATTGAATAGAAACTACAAACGGGTTTTATTTTGATAGTTTACTTAAACGTATAGAACAAGAAATATATACATAAATTAGCCAATCAATCTGACATATATTATGTCTCTAACTTCAGACAGTGGCCAACAAAACAGGGCCTCCGAGTAGGCTATGAATATCAACAGTTGCAACAAACAAAAAAGATGACATTGCAACCATATTACACAGTGGAAATCAGTTTCATTTGTTTTGTCTAGCTGAATCCCGACTTTCTCCAAATGTAACAGATGCCACATGAATATTCCAGGGTATCAAATCTTCCGTGAAGTCCTCACAAACCCAAGTCCACGGGTTACTTACATATATAGCTCCTCGCTCAGTTGTAAAGAATATATAACCTTGAGGTTTATGACATTGAATCCATGTGGATTGAAATAAAATTAAAACACAATAGACCAATATTAATAGGATTTATATACAGAAATCCTTCAGAAACCATAGACTGGCTAGAAAATCTCAACTCCCTTATGGACGAGGTAATACTTTTAAACAATGAAACAATTATTCTTGGGGATTTTAACATAGACTTATAAAACCTAAACCAAATGGAGCACAACATTACTATGTTTGGCCTAGATCAACTAATAGATAGACACAACTCGGATAACAAATAACTCTAGAACATTAATAGATCATATCTACACTACTACAAAACAACACATAACAGAAGTTGTGCTCCCTCATGTGGTGCAGTGATCATAATCCAGTGTGCTTTACTTGGTTTAAAATCGTATCAAAATACTAAAGTAGGGCATAAAACTATTTTTTACAGGAATTTAAAACTTTAACGAGCAAGATTTCTTTCAGACTTGACAAACTCACCATTACATGACATATACCAAATTAGAGACCCTGATAAAGCTGCTGAATTTTGGATTAGGACATTTACTTCAGTATACGACAAACACGCCCCTTTCATAAAAAAAAGAGTTCAAGAAAAAATCAAACCACCTTGGATAACAAAGACATAGAATCGAAATACACCTAAGAGACTATTTGAAAACACATGGTTCAAATGAGCAGTTCAGGGCACAAGAAACAAAGTAACTTCACTTAAAACGCAAATCAAAACGTGATTACATTCAAAAGTGTGTTATTACAACTACGACTCTCGCCAAGTATGGAAAGCCATCAATACATTATGTAATAAACCTATATCAAAAGTCAACAGACAGTTAAAGATATATCAGCTGATGAATTGAAAACCACTTCTCAAACATTGCGACAAAGTATATCAAATGACAGTCAATGAAAATGATCTCATTATTTAGAACAATATATCAATCAAAGAAATAAATTCCATTCAAATACTGCCAATGACAATCACAGACGTTTTGGAAAGCTGTCTCTTCAAAAAGTTCCAGAACACGTGGTTTAGACAATCTAGATGGAAGAATAATCAAGCTTTGTGGTCAAGTTATAGCTGGAACATGACATACTTGTATAACTTGTGCATAGAGAAAACAACTTTCTGTATATTTAAAAGGCAAAAATCAACCCGTCCAAATAGGGGATAGCTTGTCCCTTCAAAATTTCAGACCAATTTCAATTTTTGTCGTTTATCTAAACCTTTTAAAAAAATTCCCAAAAAAAAACCTATATTCCTATTTTAAAAAAAAATTA
>CM054148.1:4889494-4920636 GCA_028751875.1 Rapana venosa
CTAATTTACCGCTTCACGCACTCAGTACGAGGTCAGCCAGTACTTTGGCAGCAACAATTGCAGACGCTCTAATAAACATCATCATGAAAGCAGCTGGATGGACGAATATTTCCACATTTGCAAAAGTTTGTTATAAGAATGTGGGACCAACACTGACCATGGGTCAGTCAATCATGGAGTCTTTCCTAACACAGAAGTAAGGTAGGACATGTTGGTTTTTTTAGGTGATGGATGTTCTTGTCTCGAGAACACTTTGGCTCTCAAATCTCATGTGCCTGTAGTGGAGGTATACAGGGAATGATACAACGACGACGACGACGGTGGTGGTGGTTGTGGTGGTGATAATGATGATGATGATGATGATGATGATGATGATGATGATGATGATGATGATGATGATGATGATGATGATGATGATGATCATGATGATGATGATGATGATCATGATCATGATGATGAGAGAAAGAACATTAATGAAAATGACAAAGTGGTGCAGAGCAGTAGGTGGCAGTCCCAAGTAAAGAAGAAAGATAGACAGACAGACAGACAGTCAGACAGACAGACAGACAGACACTCAGACATACATACATACATACATACATACATACATACATACATACATACATACATACAGACAAACAGACAGACAGACAGACAGACAGACAAACAGTGAGGCAAGCATAGGTAAACGATTGTGCCCAAAACTGTTCCCTCCTTTACTACACAGTGAGTAGTGGACTGGGTGCTAGTCTTTCGGATATGAGACAATAAACCAAGGTCACGTGTGCCACGGCTACAAGACAGTTGTCCCTGGCAAAATTCTGTTTTAAAAAAACACTTTGATAGGGAATCAAATGCACATGCAGACAAGACAAAAACAACAACACGTGGCGCTGCTCTTGTGGCGACGCACTCTCTCCGAGGAAAGCAGCCCCGAGTTTCACACACACACACACACAGAAATCTGCCATGACTTCAAGGCGGTATAGAATAGCAAATACGAGATTACCTTCCGTTGTATCGTTCATTTTCTTTTGATTTATTTGCTGTAGCTGGCTCCTTATCTCTGTCCATATCTACTGTCTCTCATAACTTCAGCCCCCCCACCCCACCCCCCATCATTCCCTTCTCCCTGAGTCGTTGACTGCATATAATTATGAGTAGCCACAAATACACGCGCGCATTGTTGTTGTTGTTGTCTTCAATATAACGCCTGTTCACTCTAAGTGATATTAGACAAACACGCACGCGTGCACACACACACGCACACACACATACACACACGCACGCACGCACACGCACACACACATACGAGCATGTGTGCGCGTGTGTGTGTTTGTATGTGTGTTTGTTTAATGTGTTTGTGCATGTATGCATGTGTGTGTGAGTGGTGTGTGTGTGTGTGTTTGTTTAATGTGTGTGTGTCTGGTATGTGTGTGATTTTCTTCTGTATGTGTGTGATCACGCACGTGCGCGTGCGTGTATGGGTGTGTGAAAGTGCGTGCGTCTGCGCGCGTTTGCTTGTGTATGTGTGTATGTGATGTGTGTGTTGTCTCTGTGTCCGTGTGTGTGTGTGTGTGTGTGTATGTGTGTGTGTGTGTGTGTGCGCGCACGCACGGGTGTGTGTGTTAGTTAATGTGTGTGTTTATTTAAATTGGTGTGTGTTAGTTAATGTGTATGTGTTAGTTAAATATGTGTGTGTTAGTTAATGTGTGCATGTGTTAGTTAAATGTGTGTGTGTGTTAGTTAATGTTTTGTGTGTTAGTTAATGTGTGCGTGTGTTAGTTAATGTGTGTGTTAGTTAATGTGTGTGTTGTTAGTTAATGTGTGTGTTAGTTAATGTGTGGGTGTGTTAGTTAATGTGAGGGTGTGGCAGTTAATGTGTGTATTAGTTAATGTGTGTGTTAGTTAATGTGTGTGTTAGTTAATGTGGGGTGTTAGTTAATGTGTGTGTGTTAGTTAATGTGTGTGTTATTAATGTGTGTGTATGTTAGTTAATGTGTGTGTTAGTTAATGTGTGTGTTAGTTAATGTGTGTGAGTTATTTTAATGTTGTGTGTTAGTTAAATGTTTGTGTTTTTAGTTAATGTTTGTGTGTTAGTTAATGTGTGTGTATTACTTACTTTAATGTGTGTGTGTGTGTTGTGTGTGTATTATTTTAGTATGTGTGTGTACGCATGTGTGTGCATATATATAAAATGTGCCTGCGAGCATACACGCGTGCATTTGTGTGCAAGGCACGCGGTTGTGCTCGTGTTTGTGTGTGTGTGTGTGTGTGTGCGTGTGTGTGTGTGGTGTGTGTGTGTGTGGTGAGAGAGAGAGAATGAGAAAGAGACAGAGAGAGAGAGAGAGAGAGACAGAGAGAGAGAGTTAAGGAGGGCCCAGAAGACTGACTGACAGGGGAGTGGAGGTGAAGGGAGGTAGGATCCAGTTTTCTCTGAAGGCTTTCCCCGTGCCACACCCTTCTGGTTTCATCGTCTCCATGGCAACCAGTCTCTGTGCATTTGTGTGCAGGTTGTCAGAAAAGGTAAGGGAACTTTTTTCCCACTTCCACTGTGTGTGTGTGCTTGTGTGTGTGTGGGGTGTGTGTGTGTGTGTGTGTGTGTGTGTGTGTGTGTGTGTATTAGTGTATGTGTGTGTGCGTGTGTGTGTGTGCGCGTGTGTGTGTGTATATGTGTGTGTGTGTGAGAGAGAGAGAGGAGAGAGAGAGAGAGAGAGAGAGAGAGAGAGAGAAGAGAGAGAGAGAGAGAGAGAGAGAGAGAGAGAGAGAGAGAGAGAGAGAGAGAAGAGAGAGAGAGAGTGAGTAAGTGAAAGAAAGAAGCTAGTTTATTTTTATAGAAATTCGAATCTGTGAGTTTCAAGGTTCGTGTGAGGAGACAGTGGAGACAGACCTAGGAGGAAGACAGTCAGGATTCTGGCAGAGGGAAATAGTATGTGTGTGTGAGTGTGTGTGTCTGTGTGTGTGAGTGTGTGTGTGTGTGAGAGTGTGTGTGTGTGTGTGTGTGAGTGTGTGTGTGTATGTGTGTGATTTCTTTGATGGACAAAGTGCTGTATACCTTTTTTAACACATGGCATTATCAATGTTGTTGTGTGTGTTTGCAGGGTTGCAGTTTCAAAATGTTATACAGTTGTGTGCAGGTTGTCTAAAAGGTAACTGAACTTTTTGTGTGTGTGTGGTGTGTGTGTGTGTGTGTGTGTGTGTGTGTGTGTGTGAAAGGAGGAGGTAGGTCTGTGTAATAGAGATTCATTCTGTGAGTTTTCAAGGTTGGTGGTGTGGAGACAGTGTAGGACAGGACTGGGAGGAAGACAGTCAGGACTCTGGCAAAAGTAAATACTTTGTGTGTGTTTTATTATGATTTTCTTTCTTTCTTTCTTTCTTCTTTTTTTTCAAGGACAATTTGTGTATTCTTTGGTGGACAAGCTCTTGCATACATTGTTTTAAACATGGCAACAACAATGTTGTATGTGCATGCTTGCAGGATTGCTAACTCAAAACATACATTTGTGTGCAGGTAATAGAAGTTAGCTGAACTTGTTTCTTTTGTGTGTGAGAGTGAGTGAAAAGGAGGGGGAGTTCTGTTTAATAGAGATGTTTTTTATTGACATCATTGTAGTAGTTTACTTTTGTGTTTCATTTTTATGTTCTTCTTTACTTTGTGTATTTTTGTGTTTTCTTTTTTGCTTGTTGACTTAAACAGTATCCTTACTTTAAGGGACAGGGCCCCTCTTTCTTAGTACACATGCACACTTGTGTACTAACATGTAATATATTTCTGCATTATTATGAGAGTGTACTTGACCCCTTTGGGGCCTGAGTTTTGCTTCTGAAGTGTGCATGTGTGTGTGTTTGTGTGTGTGTGTTTGTGTGTGTGTGTGTGTGTGTGTGTGTGTGTGTGTGTGTAGTGTGTGTGTGTGGTGTGTTAGACTATGCATATTTACAACGAATGTTTGTAATGCTGAAAATGCTGTTGTGGACATACTGTACATACATGTTCAAATTTTTGAGTTGCAAGGTCGTTGTGGAGACAGTGGGGGACAGACTGGGAGGAGGACAGTCGGAGCCTGGCTGGGGTAATAACTCTGTGTGTGTTTATGTTTGTGTGTTGTGTGGTGGGGGGGGGGGGGGGTGAAAATGGTGCTGCATACATTGTTTAACAAATGGCATCAACATTGTTGTGTGTGCGTGTTTGCAGGATTGCCGTTTTAAAACATACATTTGTGTGTGGGGTTTTAAGGTAACTGAACTTGTTTCGATTTGTTTGTTTTACAAGAATCAGTGCTATATAAATTCCATATATTATTATTATTACTATTATTATTATTTGCAGGATTGCTGTTTCAAAACATATATTTGTGCGCAGGGATATAGAAAGTAACTGAACTGGTTTCTTGTGTGTGTGAAAGTGCGTGAAAGGGGCAGGTAGTTCTGTTTTATAGAGATGTCTTGAATAGAATTATTGATGTAGTTTATTTTGGTGAGGAGATGGGCGCCGCCAAGCAATCCACGCCCACAGAAATACCTACATGGACAACACTGCAAGGAAAGACATGCCGGATCGGTTGAGGCCCGGAATACCAACAAACGCCCCTTTCCATTGGAGCGTTCCAGGATGGAGGGGAAAATATGCAATGGGACGAAACAACAGCTACAAACCCCGGGCAAAAAGACCTCAGGTACAAAAATCTTCCCTTGCATGCTGTGGAAGCCCCAAAAGGTAACCCCACAAATTCGAGATACAAAATGGAAAAAAGGGACTGGTCAAAGTCTTTTGGGGTCGGATTCGGGCAACAACTACAGGGGAGGATCACAAACTATGGTATGTGGCAAACGACTCCAAACACCAACCGGAGTAGGATTTCTTGCAACAAGAAGAGGACAACATTGTCATCCTGTACCCCAAATTTCAAGCGTGTCTCAGGGTGTCGAAAAACCACACAATGCCCTTTACAAGTCTAGCCCCAACATCAGCTGATGATAACAATCGAGTGTTTCTCCGAAGTTTTGGAGGCGCCACAAATCAACCCCAAAAAAAGGACTTTTCGTGACCCAGGGCGACGGGGAATCCCAAGATTGCCCTGACGCTTATGACCAATGGCCAAGGGCGTAGGCCTTTTTGGCGGGGACGAAACTAATGATAGAGGCTCGACTTTTGAATTCGCAAGCAGACAATTTTACTGTCGCAACCCCTTATACCCCCCAAGACATCAAAAGAAAAAACGGGGCACTCACCAAATGGAAAGACACAAACCCAGTTGACACTCTGGGCCCCCAAAAACGATGTATTGAGATCAACAAACCCCGAAAAAGAAGTTTCCCGGCACTGATAGGGGAGGCCCACGACTGGACTCATACCTACAGATAAAGCGAAGCCAAAACCAGAAGAAAATCCCCTTTTTTGGGGGCAATGGAAAGTAAAGGACCCCGAATCGCTGAAATATTAAGCTGAGATAGGGGCAGTTTTGCACATTGATTTTCCCCAAGAGACATCAAAACCTCACTGGACCTTCACAAGCCCATTCAGGAGACAGCGGGAGATCCTGGGAAAGAGGGAAAAAAGAACAACCGTTTTTTCCAACGATATCTGGACCTGGCGCCCAACGTGAGAGCTAAAGCCAGTGAAAACAAAAACCAGAAAGGGCCAAGATTAGAACATACAGATCAATCAAGAAGAAGTATGAGGCCAGGGGGAACTGGATGTCAAAACAATGCTCCAAGTTCAGAAGGCAATGGCGAAAGGAGACAGCAAAGGGCCGTCCAGCCCATCAAGTAAAACCCAAAGGGTCCCAGAGAAAAAGACCTCCTTTATAAAGAAAAGGGGTCATCCTTACAGGAGCGCCACTATCATAAGAAGGGAAAATTTGCAGACCCCTGACAACATAAGCTAAAGGGTGATCCAAAACAAACTCACGAGAAAGATCCCGACCATCAGACTGAAAGCACAAGGTGCGGAGGAAAATTTAAAAAACAGTAAAACCCTGAAAGGAGGCAAGTCACCGGGGTTGACAACTCCCCGGCTGGTATCAAAAAACGGGGGCCCGAGATGATCAAAGGCATTAACAATCATTGCCAACGCATTGGACCAGCAAAGATTTGGGAAACGGGACCCAATCCATCAAGTTCCATTCCAAAGAAGGGGGGCCGAAGAAGTGCAAAAAATTTCGAACAATCAGGATAAGCCATCCAAGAAAGTTATGCTAGCATTGCTTGAAAGATGAAACCACAAGCAGAAAAATCCATAGAAGAACAGGAGGATTTGACCGGTCGAAGCATGTCGACCCGATCTTCAACATCGAATGTCATAGAGAAGATCTCAACATCATACAGCTCTCAAAAACTTCATTGACTTTAAAAAGGGCCCCAATCGAGTGTGGGAAGAAGTCTTGGCAAGTCATGAGAGACTATAGCTTTTTGGGGGCCAAATTTAAAGTCATTCCCGGCGCTGTAAGACAGCTCCCCCAAATGCAGTCCCCTTTGGGGGGAGAAATCGGGGAGTTTTTCCGGGTTCAGTTGGGGTTCGACAAAGGCTGCCGCTATCCCCCCCCCTTTTCAAAGTGTCCCGGAGAAAAATCTGCAGGGGCCCTCCTTGGCTTCAAGACCCCAATCAAATAGGAGGAAGGCCCGTCGCAATTTTCGATTCGCAACAATATTTTTCCCGGGCCCCAGTGAAGAAAAACTCCAGGTCCCCCCCACCCGATGGAAAAATCAGCCCAAAGCCCAACGGATGGAGATCAGCACGGAAAAGAGCAAGATCCTAGTGAAAAAAAACCACACCGACCCCCCCACCAACATCAAGAGGGGTGGGGGAGACACAGGGGGTGGGGAAATTTTCAAGTACCTTGGGGCAGTCATCCCAAAGAAGGGGGGAGCACAAAGAGGGGAAGATCAGACTTTTTGTGGCACTCTCCCCTACTAGCGGCGAAAGTGTGGAGAAACCCCCAAAAATTTAGAACCCCCACTAAGGGCAATTTTAAAGGCATGTCACACCATTGCCTTGTCATTGGAAAAGGACACTTACTTCCGATTAGAACGGGCGCATCAAGCCTTTGAATGAAGTGCCTCAGGCGGGCCCGAACATCCCACAGAGCCGCAAAACCAAGATGTCCGGAAGCAGAAAGGCAAAAAGGTGGCAAAAAGAAAATTGCTGATAAGTCAAAAGGAGGAAAAATTAATGGTTTGGCCACAAACAAGGCATAACACCCGTAAAGACTTCCGCGGAAAGGGGGGAAAGGGGAAGGGGGCGGACGACCAGCAAAAGGGATATCCAACAAAGGGGTGGACCAGCCCCACTGACCAACCTCCCGAAAACAAACCCCGGAAAAAACCTCTGGCGTCCACTTGCAGGTCCCTGCGGGGACCCCAACGGTTGTCCCACCAAGGGGTGGTGAGTGAAATGATGTTTGTGTGTTTTTTGTTTATTTTTTTGTGCATTTATTTTTTGCTGTTTTCTTGAACACTACTTTATTTTAAGGGGCGAACCAACCCCCTTTTTCCCCCGCTGATGCACTGTGCACATTTTTCATAACATTCATTTTTTGATTTCATTTTTTTAAATGTACTTCCTTTTTGGGGGGGGAGTTTGCCCAGGTGGTTTTGTGTGTGTGTGTGTGTGGGTGTGGTGTGTGGGGGTGTGTGGTGTTTTGTGGGTGTGGTGTGGTTTGTGTGTGTGTTTGTAAGACTATGCATATCATTACAAAGAATGTCACAATGCTGCAAATGTTGTTGTGGACATTGTGTACATATAATGTTCATTGTGTGAGTTGCAAGGTTGGTGTGTGGAGACAATGGAGGACAAAACTGGGAGGAAGACAGTCAGGACTTTGGCAGAGGTAAATACTCTGTGTGTGTGTTTTTTTTATGGTGGACGGGGTGCTGCATACATTGTTTAAAACATGGCATCATAAATGTTGTATGTGTGTGTTTGCAGGATTGCTGTTTAAAACATACATTTGTGTGCAGGGTAATAAAAGGTAACCGAACTGGTTTCTTGTGTGTTTGAGAGTGGGTGAAAAAGGAGGGGCTACTTTTGTTTATAGAGATGTTTTTGGTTGACAGTATTAAAGTATCTTTCTTGTGTTTTTATTTTTGTTTGTGTCTTTGTTATTTTTATATATTCCTTTTGCACATTCGTATGAACACTATCCCTACGCTAAGCAAGAGAACACCTCTTTCCCAGCACACATGCACTGTTCACATTTGCACAAAGATGTAGCAGTGTTGGCACTTTTCTAATTGTTTTCACATTATGCCAAAACACTCTTCTTGATTGGAAACTGGCAGTTTTGGTAGATACATTCAATATTTGTACCAGAAAATACTTATAGGCTGCATAAAATGTTTCTGCATTAATTATGAGAGTGTACTTGACCTTGTTGGGGGCGGGAATTTGCCTCTGAGGTGTGTGTGTTAGACAATGCACATTTGTACAAATAATCTTGCACAAGAATGTATGAAGAAATTGAAAGCATAGGGGTGGGGAGGATATGCTGCAAATGTTGTTGTGGACATTGTGTACATAGGTGTTTATTCTGTGAGTGTCAAGGTTGGTGTGTGGAGGTAGTGGAAGACAGGACTGGGAGGAAGACAGTCAGGACTGTGGCAGAGGTAAATACTCTGTGTGTTTTTTTTCTTTGGCCTTTCGTTTATTTTTTTTTTGTATTTCAACGACAGTGTGTGTGTGTTGTGTGTGTGTGTGTGGTGGTTAGTTTTTTGGTGGACATGGTGCTGCATACATTGTTTAAAACAGGGCATCAATATTGCTGTATAGGCGTGTTTGCAGGTTTGCTGTCTCTAAACCTACATTTGTGTTTAGGGTAATAAAAGGTAACTGAACTTGTTTTTTGTGTATGTGAGAGTCAGTGAAAGGAGTAGGTAATTATATTTTATTGAGATGGTTTTAATTGAGATTTTTAAGCAGTTTATTTTTGTGTTTCCAATTTGTGTGCTCTTGTTTGTGTACTTTTGTGTGTTCATTTTGCATGCTGGTTTTTTACATTATCCCTATGCTAAAGGAAGGAACCCTTTTTCCAGTTCATATGCGCTGTGCACATTTGCACCAACGTTGCCTACATAGCAGTTCTAGCTTTTTTGTAATTTTTTTCCTGTTATGTCAAAACATTTTGTTGTTTAGAAACAGGCAGTTCTATTTAGATAAATACAAAATATTGTACCTGGAAATGCTTTTAGGCCCTAAAATATGTCTGCATTAGTTATGAGAGTGTACTTGACACTGTTGGTAACTGGAGTTTGCCCCTGAGGTTTGTGTGTGTGTGTGTGTGTGTGTGTTAGATTATGCATATTTGTGCAAATAATGTTGTAAAAAAATAAAAGAACAGCTGACTGTTCTACATGGTTGGTTCATCAATAAGCTAAAAACATCTGGGGAGAGGGGAAAGGGTGGGGGGTGATATGCTGCAAATGTCGCGGACATTTTGCAGTATATGTTCTTTTCTTTCTCTTGTGAGTTAAAAGGATGGTGTGTGGAGACAGTAGAGGACAGGACAGGGAAGAAGACAGTCAGGACTCCAGCAGAGGTAAAAACCTTGTGTTGTGTGTGTGGGGTGTGTGTGTGTGTGTGTGTGTGTGTGTGTGTGTGTGTTCTTTGGTGGACAGTGGTTTGGGGGACATACATTGTTGAAAACATTGCATCAACAATGCTTTATGTGTATATTTGCAAGGTTACTGTTTCAAAACATACATTAGTGTGCACCCCAATAGAAGGTATCTGAACTGGTTTCTTGTGCGTTAGAGAGTAAGTTGAAGGAGAAGGTAGTTGTTTTATAAAGATGTTTTTGATTGACAATTTTGAAGTAGGTTATTTTTGTGTTTCCATTTTGTGTGTGCTTTTGTTAGTGTATTTTTGTGTATTTATTTTTGCATGATCACTGTGACACTATCCCTACTTTAAGGGAGTACATCCCTTTTTCCAAGTACACGTGCACTGTGCATATTTTCTCAAACATTGCTTATGTACCAGTTTTAGCACCTCTGATTTTTTCCTCTTTGTCAAAACACTCTTGCTGTTTAAAAGCTGGCAGTGTTGGGTAAGCAAATTCGATAAATTGTACCAAAAACTACTTATAGGCTCCATAATTTATTTCTACATTAGTTATGAGAGAGTACTTGATTTTGTTGGGGGC
Source organism: Rapana venosa (assembly GCA_028751875.1). Classification (NCBI taxonomy): domain Eukaryota; kingdom Metazoa; phylum Mollusca; class Gastropoda; order Neogastropoda; family Muricidae; genus Rapana; species Rapana venosa. Next base: position 4,899,631 of record CM054148.1, read on the forward strand.
TGGAGTTTGCCTCTGAGATGTGTGTTACATTAGTCTTTTGGATGAGACTATAAACCAAGGCCCCATGTGCAAACGCACCCAGAACATCTTGCACACATATTAAATCATGTTCCGGTTTTTGAAAGAGTAGGCCATTGTGTGCCAGTGGGAAGAGATGACAGAATTTACAAAGCTGCAAACACACAGGGACTGGATGTAAAAAAGCACTTAAGTGATTCTTCCATTATCCTCGATATAAATGAATAAATAAACAAATAAATAAATAAATGCATATATGTACAAATAATGTTGTACAAGAAAACCCTGATTTTTTTCACATGGCAGGTGCATCAAAAAGCTGGAGACATCTGGGTAGGAGGAGGGGGGGGGAGAGAGGTGTGATATGCTGCAAATTTTGTACATGTGTTTTCATTCTGTGAGTTGCAAGGCTGGTGTGTGGAGACAGTGAGAACAGGACTGGGAGGAAGGCAGTCAGGAGTCTGGCTGAGGTAAATAATATGTGTGCTGTTTTATTTGGCAGACAGTGTGCTGCATAAATTGCTTCAAACATGGCATTACGAATGTTGTTTGTGCGTGTTTGCAGGATTGCTCTTTTAAAATGTTATTTGTGTGCAGGTAATAAAAGGTAACTGATTTGATTTATTGTGTATGAGAGTAGGTGTTTAGCTAAGGTAGTTATGTTTTAAAAAGATGTTTTTCAATGGTCTTTTTGAAGTAGTTTATTTTTGTGATTCTGATTTGTAGTGTTTCATTTGTTTGTGTATTTTGTGTATTAATTTGTGCATATTCACTTTAACCTTATCCTTACTTTAAGGTAGAGATCCTTTGTTTCCCAACACACGTGCATTTTTTGCGGGCATTTGCAGTAACATGTGAAATATGACTACATTAGTTATAAGAGTGACTTGACTTGTTGGTGCTGGAGTTTGCTTCTGGGGTGAGAGAGAGAGAGAGAGAGAAGAAGATGAGAGAGAGAGAGAGAGAGAGAGAGAGAGAGAGAGAGAGAGAGAGAGAGAGGAGAGAGAGAGGAGAGAGAGAGAGAGTGAGAGAGTGTGTGTGTGTGTGTGTCAGACTATGCAAATTTGTTTTGTTTTTTTAATTGGACAAAAAATCTGATTTTTTAAACATGGTTGGTGTATGAAGAAACTGGAGACATGGATGGAGGGAGTTAATGCTGCAAATGTTTTTGCTGTGAAAATTTTGTACATACATGTTCATTCTGTGAGTTTCAAGATTGGTGTGTGGAGACTGGAGAGGACAGGACTGGGAGGAAGACAGTCAGGACTCTGGCAGAGGTATATACTGTGATTGTATGTGTGTGTGTGTGTGTATGCGTGCGTGTGTGTGTGTGTGCTGGACAAAGTGCTGCATACATTGTTTAAAACATGGCATCAACAATGTTGTCTGTGCATGTATGCAGGATTATTGTTTAAAAACATACATTTGTGTGCAGGTAATAGAAGGTAACTGAACTTGTTTCTTAGTGTGTGTGGGAGTGGGTGAAAGGAGGAGGTAGTTCTGTTTTGTAGAGATGTTTTTGATTAAGATTTTTAAGTAGGTTAGTTTTTTCCCAAATGTGTGTGCTTCTTTTGTTTGTGTATTTTAGTGTATTCATTTTTGCATGGTCACTTTCACCTGATCCCTATGTTAAGGGAGAGAACCCTTATTTTCCAGTACATATGCACTGTGCGCATTTGCACCAATGTTGGATACATAGCAGTTTTAGCACTTTTTGTAATTTTTTCCATGTTATACTAAAACAGTTTTGTTGTTTAGAAACTGGCAGTTTTATTTAGATAAATTCAATATCTTCTTCTTCAAGTGTCCGGTCTGGTCCTGCAGACATCGACGATCATGGCTCTCCATTCTTCCCTGTTCTCGTCCCTCTCATGAGCTCATTGTTGGTGCCCTCTTTATTCGTTGCGAATTTGTTTAAGCTGTCAATATATTGTACCTGAAAATGCTTTTAGGCTGTATAATATTTCTGCATTAGTTATGAGAGTGTACTTGTCACTGTTGGCAACTGGAGTTTGCCCCCGAGGTTTGTGTGTGTGTGTGTGTGAGTGTGTGTGTGTGTATGTGTGTGTGTTTGTGTTTCTGTTAGATTATGCATATTTGTACAAATAATGTTCTAAAAATATCCTGATTTTTTTTTACATGGTTAGTGCATCAAGAAGCTGAAAAGATCTGGGGAGGGGGTTGATATGCAGCAAATGTTGTTGTGGACATGGTGTACATACATGTTCCTTCTGTGAGTTTCAAGGTTAGTGTGTGGAGACAGTGGAGAACAGGATTTGGAGGAAAACAGTTAGGACTCTGGCAGAGGTAAATACTGTGTGTGTACACACATGCATTTGCATACAGTACCTAGGTTTATAGTATCATTGGAAGAACCTTTGGGGGGAAGGGCAACTAGAACGGCAGTGGCGGAAGTCAAAAACCAAAATCAACAAACAGCTTTTCCGAAAACAAATAAACAAAGTCAAACTCTTAATCCATTCAGCAAAGACAGACTACTACTCTTCCCAAGTTCTCTGTGCTACATCCATAAAATCTCTTTTTTCCCTCACCTCAAATCTCCTTGGATCTGCAAAAACAACTCCTCTGCCTAACACCCACAGCCTGTCTGAACTTCCATCCATATTTTCTGCCTTCTTCTCTGACAAAGTTCGAAACATACGCTCCAGACTTGATTAAACTCAATTCCAGCCTGCGCCTCCTGATCCCCAGTTCACTGGCACTCCTCTCTTTTCCTTCCATCCCACAAGTGAAAAAGAAATCATGACAATTCTGAAAGAAATGACTATAAAATCATGCGACCTTGATCCCATACCTGCTCCTGTTTTCTCACAATGCCTTCCACAACTTGTACCTATTATCACTAAAATAGTAAACTCATCTCTTGTGTCAGGAAATTTTCCATCAGCTCTTTAAACAGCAATAGTCACACCTCTACTTAAAAAGCACGACCACGATCCCAACATTCTGAATAGGCCTGTCTCAAACTTACCCTTTGTCTCTAAAGTACTAGAAAAAGTCGTTCTCAAGCAGCTCAACAGTCACCTTGATTCCAATGATCTCCTTCCCACTTTTCAATCTGCCTATCACCCCAACCACAGCACCGAAACCACCCTAGTCCACACTTTAGATACACTTCTACTTGCTTCTGATGCAGGAAAAATCTCCCTCCTCACTCTTCTTGACTTATCTGCTCCTTGATACCATAGATCACTCAATTCTCTTTCCGCCTCCAAAATACGTTTGGTATTAACGGCACAGTCCTCACTGTTTATCTCATACCTCCACAGACAGGTTCCAGAAAGTTATTGTAAACAAAAAATTTAATCAAAAACCCGTCAAAATGGAATGTGGAGTCCCACAGGGATCATCCTGGGCCCTGTTCTCTTTACTCTCTACACTGCTCCACTCTCACATATAATAAACAACCCCCATATTGATCATCATTTCTATGCTGATGATACTCAGTTCAGTGCAGCGATACTGTTGAAAACTTGCCCTTTCCCCCTGACAAATATTTTCCTACTGCCTTCAAGACATTCAAAACTGGATGACTCAGAAAAGTTACAACTTAATGCCCATAAAACCCCCAGCCATGCTCATAGGGAACCCCACAATAAACTTTCTCTATCACCCAAAACTTCAATAGAATTCCCGCAATACGGTCAGTTCCTTTGTCCAACTCTGTGAAGTATTTAGGAGTAGTTCTTGACAACACACTTTTCTATGAAAAAAATTCATAACCCAGACCTGCCAGTCTTGATACTATCAATTACGGCGCATAAGCGCGATTCGCAAGTATCTGTTTACTGATGCAACTTCCAAGCTTGTCACATCTCTCATTCTTTCACGTTTAGACTACTGTAGTTCTCTTTTGGCTGGCCTACCAGCATCATCTATCCACTCTCTTCAACGCATACAAAACTCTGCAGCTCAACTGGTCCTAAAAAAGAAAAAAATCTGAACACATCACTCCTCTTCTGCGATCTCTTCACTGGCTGCCTATCTCAAAAAGACTGGAGTATAAAATCAATACCCTCTGTTTCAAATGTCTCCACAAATCTGCACCCCCTTATCTCTGTAACTGCCTTCATCTGTACACTCCATCCCGTTCCCTTCGTTCAGCCGCAGATACTTTGTGCTTTCGAACACCCAGATTCAAACAAACCACTGTTGGCCGTCACTCCTTCTTGTGCTTTCGAACACTCAGATTCAAACAAACCACTGTTGGCCGTCGCTCCTTCTCTGTTTCTGGTCCATCCACCTGGAATGACCTCCCTCTTTCACTTCGCCAAAAGCCTTCACTTGATACCTTCAAATCCAGCCTCAAAACACACTTATTTCCTACCTGAGACTTTCCCCCCAAATATCTGTCCCTAATTTTCAACAGCATCTTTCACCTTCTAAGTGTTGTACCGAGTGTGTGTGTGTGTGTGTGTGTGTGTGCGTGTGTGTGCGTGCATGCGTGCATACGTGCGTGCGCATGATTTTGAAATCTGTTCTCCATTATGTTTAAGGAGAAGTGCATGCCTGTAAATGATTGAGTGCAAGCGCTTCGATTTGTTGTTTTTTTTACAAGATTCAACGCTATCTAAATTCCATATATTATTATTATTATTATTATTAAGGATAGAGTTAAGCATGATGCATACCTGTGCACCCTCTGTATTCTTCCCCATCTATTGCAGAACATGTTGGAAATAAGGAAATAAGATTTGTATCAAAATCTTATTTTTGTCAACAAAAAATCAAAAACCTCAAATGCAAAATGGTGTTAACAGTCCAAGATGAGGATAGAGGAGTACAGTTGTTGATATAGGTACACAAACAGCACATACACACTTTTGACAAAACTGCATACACAAGGGGATGGGATGTAAAAAGTAAAAGCACATGAGCGCTTATTCCAGTGTCCTCAAAATAAAAGAATAAAATTAAAGTAAAATACACACTAACACAACTCACACACACACACACACACACACACACACACACACGCACGCACGCACGCACACACACACGCACAACACACACACACACACACACGCATGCACAAACACACACAGACTACTTGATAATGATTTTCAGCAAGATGCTGTATTAGATAGGGCAGATTAGTGGAAATAGATCTAGCATTCCACTGCATAATGGAAAACGCGCGTTGTTGTTTAGAGGGCATAGTAATGTACAACGTTAAAAACTTATATGAGTTAATAACAAAACAAACCCAACCCAGAAAGAAAAAAAAATTACCAAACCAAAAATAAATTTAAAAATATAATAATAAGCAACTTTAACTGACCGAAGAATTTTAAACAACTGAGACAAACTACTCATTCAAGAAAGTTCACACTGGATCAAGTAAAAACAGCTGCTACAGATGTGAGCAAAACGGAAAAATACCTTAGCTAGTGCACTGCAAGTTAATACACATAAATTACCAGTCAGTGTTTCTTAACACATTAAAATAATTAGGTCTACGCTTTCTCCACAATGGGTACTGGCAGTCCTGGAAAGTGAATGGCCACTGGCTATCTCTGTAACCTGGCTGGTGAAGGAAGTGGTGTAGGTAGATCTGTGGGAGGGTACCTGGCGTGGATTGTTGTAGAACCAGTGTCTAGGTTTCCTCTTCTGCTTTTTCCAGAGCAATGCGTGCACGTGTCGGCCGATGTTTCTGGCAAGGACACGTGACCCCTGGGCATTAGGGTGCAGCTGGTCTCTGAAATTACTATGGTGAGTGTTCAGGTTTTTGTGTGAGATGAAGGAAACATTTTTCTGTTCAAATAATTCAGAACACGTTACAGCATTGAATACATCTCGTTTCCTCTGCAGATCAGCATTCCTGGAAGGAGCAATTTTGCTAATTACAACTTTGGCACTGGGAAAAGAGGCAATAACATTTTTCACATTCTGAACCATGTTCTTGCACATGAAGCTAACGAGAGCACCTTGTCCGGCTTGTGATTGGCTGCTGCAATCACGTGTCCGGAATCCGCCATCTTGGTTTTTCGCCCGCTAATAAACAGTGACTCTGTTGTCGAACTCCTCCCATTTCACGGAACCTCTCTAGGCCTACTTCTATGCTTCAGTTGATATTGAGAGTGTGATAAAGTAAGCCAGTTTACGACTTTTACTTGAAAAATGTCAGTGTGACGTCAGACAACAGAACAGGCGACACAGATTGAAGTTCAAGTTGTAGAGTACTTCTTGAAGTTCAAATCTTGCCACAGTGTGAAACTGAAACTCTTTGTGTTCCTAAAACAGCCTTATCTTTCAGTACAAGTGTTTGGATCTCTCTCTCTCTCTCTCTCTCTCCTCTTCTCTCTCTCTCTCATCTCTCTCTCTCTCTCTCACACACACACACACACACACACACACACCACATCATATGAATCCAGCCAACAAGTTCATTTATATATTTCAACATATGAATTGCCAACATGGATTCATTAATCACAGTATCCAGTTCTGTCACCAGTAAACAATTCACTGTTCTAAATCCTAGCAATGAGAAAATTAAAATAAACATCATAAAACAAAAATGAAGCAGAATAAACTAAACTGAAAAGAAAATCCATTGAAAGGACAATCTGTATTTGTGTAAGAAGGTTAATATCAGGACAATAAAATTTATTAGCCAAATCAGCTAATCAGTACCCAAGTAAATCACAAACAGAATTCAGGAGTAAGCACAAGCAGTCTGAATTGTTTATAATTTGGCAGTTGGCACAAAATTTATGTTGAAAATAAATTGCTTCTCACAACATACAAATGTCACTTTGAAACTTTCAGAGTTTGTGAATAAAATGTAAAAGAAATAGTACCTAAAATGTTACAAGATCACAGGCAGTGATATACTAACTCATATACCCATGCAGAGACATTTTGACATGTGATTCGTTTGTACAATTCTTTACAGGACATACAAAATACAAAAGCATGAATGAACACAACCGTAAATATGTGCAACTAATCAGTGTATATATACCACATTGCTAATCATTATTGTTTTAACAACAGTAAATAGTATAGCATCCTTTGAAAGTTTGTAAATGAAATGTAAAAGCAATACTAGCTGAATTTTTCAGAGAGTATGAGGCAATGAAAATGTGTACAGACATTTTGTTACTTGAAGCACTGAATTTACAAAAACAAAATACTCAAAAACCCTTTTAAACTTGAAAACCTTTAAAAATTCCGCCTAAAAACCCCCTTTAATTTTTTCCTACCTAAAACCTTTCCCCCCAAAAATCTGTCCCAAAATTTTCAACGGGAAATTTTCCCACCTTCTAAAGTTTTTGTACCGAGGGGTTGTGTGTGGGGTTGTGTGTGGCGGTGTGTGCGTGCATGCGTGCATACGTGCGGGCGCATGATTTTAAAATCTGTTCTCCATTATTTTTAAAGGAGAAGTGCATCCCTTTGTAAAGGGATTGAGTGCAAGCGCTTCGATTTGTTTTTTTTTTAAAAATTTCAACCCCTACTAAATTCCATATTTTAAATTATTATTATTATTATTAAGGATAAAATTTAAAAGCATAAAGCATACCTGGGGGCACCCTCTTGAAAATTTTTCCCCCATCTTTTGCAAAACCATTTTGGAATAAGGAAATAAAATTTGAAAAAACTTATTTTTGTCAAAAAAAAAATAAAAAACCTAAAATGAAAAAAGGGTGTTAAACCCGGGTCCAAGATGAGGATAGATGGATAATTTTTTGTTGATATAGGTAAACAAACAGCAAAAAACACACTTTTGAAAAAACTGCATACCCAAGGGGATGGGATTTTAAAAAATAAAACCCACTAAAGGCTTTTTCCATGCCCCTCAAAATAAAAGAAAAAAATTTTAAATTTAAAATACACACTAACACAATTTCACCCCAACACACACACACACACCACACACCCACACTGCACCACGAAACCACACACACACCACAACCACACAAAACACACACACGCCCCCCAAAACACACACAGACAACTTATAATGATTTTCACCCAAGATGCTGTTTTAGATAGGGCAGATTAGGGGGAAAAGGTTTCCTAGAAATTCACTGCAAAAGGGAAAACGGGGCGTTGTTGTTTAGAGGGCATAGTTGGTTAAACGTTAAAAACTTATATGATTTAAATTTAAAAAAAAAAACCCCAAAAACCCAGAAAAAAAAAAAAAATTACCAAACCAAAAATAAATTTAAAAATATAAAATAACAATTTTAAAACTGACCGAAAAAATTTTAAACAACTGGAAAAACAACCCCTTTCAAGAAAGTTCACACGGACCCAAGTAAAAACAGCTGCTACAGAGGGTTGGCAAAACAAAAAATCCCTTTTAGTTTAGTCCCCAACTGCAATTTTAATACACAAAAATTTACCAGTCAGTGTTTTTAACATTTTTAAAAATAATTGGGTCTACGCTTTCTCCAAAGGGGGTACGGGCAGCCCCGGAAAGTAAAGGGCCACGGGCTACCTCGTAACCTGGCTGGTAAAGGGAATTTGGTGTGGGTAACCCGGGGGAGGGAAACCTTTGGCGTGGATTGTTGTAGAACCATTTTTCTAGGTTTCCCTTTTCCCTTTTTTTTCCAGAGCAATGCGTCCCAGGTGTCGGCCGATTTTTTCTGCAAGGACACTGACCCCGGGGCATTGGGGTTCCCAGTTTGGGTCTCAAAAAATTTATTTGGGTTGAGTTTTTCGGGTTTTTTGTGTGAGAGGGAAGGGGAAAAATTTTTCTGTTCAAATAATTCAAAACTTTTTTACAGCTTTAAATACATCTCGTTTCCTCTGAAAGTTTCAGCTTTCCGGGAAAGGGAGAAATTTTGCTAATTAAAAAACCTTTTGGGAAACGGGGAAAAAGAGGCAATAACATTTTTCACATTCTAAACCCAAATTTTCTTGCACATAAGCAAAAGGAGAAACCTTTTTCCGGGCTTGTGATTGCTGCTGCAATCACGGCCCGGGGAAAATCCCCCATTTTTTTTTTTTTTTCCCCCCCCTTTAATAAACAGTGACTCTGTTTTTCCGAACTCCTCCCATTTCAGGGAACCTCTCTGGGCCTACTTCTAGGCTTCATTGTTTATTGAGATTGTGATAAAGTAAGCCATTTTTACAAACTTTTCCCTTGAAAAAGTCATGTGACGTCAAAAACAGAACAGGGACACAGATTAAGTTCAAGTTGTAATACTTCTTGAATTTTAAAATTTTGCCACGGGGTGAAACTAAAAACTCTTCGTGTTCCTAAAACAGCCTACCCTTTCGGGTACAATTTTTGGGAAACCTCTCCCCCTCTTTTCCCCTCTCCCTCCTCGTTTTCTCTCTCTCTCTCTCCCCTCCTTTTCTCTCTCACACACACACACACACAAAACAAAACACACCCCACCCATTTTAATCCACCAACAAGTTCATTTATAAAATTTCAACAAATGAATTCCCAAACTGGATTCATTAACCCAAAAGTATCCAGTTCTGCACCAGTAAAAAAATTTTCACTGTTCTAAATCCTAACAATGAAAAATTAAAAATTTAAACATCATAAAACAAAAATGAAGCAGAATAACTAAACTAAAAGAAAATCCATTAAAAGGAAAAACTGTATTTTGAAAGAAGGTTAATATCAGGACAATAAAAATTTTTTAGCCAAATCAGCTAATCGGGAAACCCAAGAAATCAAAAACCCAAAATTTCAGGAGTAACAAAAACATCTGAATTTTTTATAATTTGGCATTTTTGCAAAAAATTTTAATTTTGAAAAAAAATTTGCTTCTCACAACATAAAAATGTAACTTTAAAACTTTCAGATTTTGTGAAAAAAATGAAAAGAAAAAAGTACCAAAAATGTTACAAGATCACAGGCAGTGTTTAAACTAACCATATACCCTGCAGAGACATTTTGACAGGGTGATTCGTTTGTACAATTCTTTCCCAGGACATACAAAATAAAAAAGCATAATGAACCCCAACCGTAAATATTGCAAACTAATCATTTAAATAAAACCACTTTCCAAATCATTTTTTGTTTTAACAACAGTAAATATTTAAAGAAACCTTTGAAAGTTTGAAAATAAAAATTAAAAAAGCAATATTTAGCTAAATTTTTTCAGGAGAAAGGGGCCAAAGGAAAATGTGTACAAACATTTTGTTACATTGAAAGCACTAAAACTTCTACAAAAACAAAATACTAAAAAAATAGTAATTGAACACATTTTCTTACGGGGAAAAATAAATACAACAGGAGAAAGCTTTATAAAAAACCCCTTTGCTTTTTAAGGGCTTTTTTTTTAAAGATAAATTTAAAGATGAGGTTTACTTGAAACTCTATGGCAAGAATTTTTTGCTAAAATTTTTTTAAATATAATGCAAAATTTTCTTTGCAATAAAACAAGGGTGTCTTTAAAAACACTTCAACGGGTTTTACGGGAATACACATAAAGAAAAAAAATACCCACCAAAGCCTATCAAAAAACCTTTGTTCAGAAGACCTGGAGTAAAACCCCTATTTGATATCCATAGTGAACTTTTTTCCCGGACTTCTGCTGGAGGACCATATAATCTTTTTCATAAACTAGATCATCACATTTTGCATGCACCCAAAGGAATGGAAAAGGTCCCAACATCCCCGCCAAAAAAAATTTCTTCATTTTAAACCTTTGCCTTCCTCTAACATGCAAAGGAACTTTTGGAGGGTGTCAGTTTATGTAAATTTTCCTAACCTTTTACTTTTTTCCCAGATCTGGTTTACAAAAAGTTTTTTGGTTTTTCTTTTTGGAAAAAATTTTTCTTTTGTTAAAAAGTTTTACCAAACTTTTCCGACTTCAAAATTTTTGGGTAACCTTTTTTTTATCTTTTTCCAACCCCATTTTAAAATTTTGCCATTCTTCAAAGCTTTAATTAAAAATTGTTTCCCTTTCCAAAGCCTTTTAAATTTTTTAATATTTTCCAAATGCCCTTTTTAATGGGTTAAAAACCGTTTTGGGATCAAAAAAACTTTATTCAAAACCAAATCAAACCACTTTTTCCCTTAAAAAGTTTCTTTTTTGAAATTTTTTATTTTTTCAAAACGCAAAATTGTTTTAAATTTTTAAAAAGGTTTAAAAAAAATTTAATTTTTTAATTTAAAAAAAATTTTATTAATTTTAAATAAATTATTAAAAAATTTTTTCCAAAAAAAAAAAAATTCCTGGGGTTTTTTTTTTTTAAAAATTTTTTTTTTGAACCCCATGGATATTTTTGGGAAAGGGTAGAGCTCTTGTAAAAAATTCAAAAACGGGGAAAGGAAAAAACATTTTAAATCAAACCTTTAACAGCGGGAAAATACTATTTAAACTTACACTGCCCTGTATCGGGTACCTTTTGCACATAATGACCAATAATTATCTGTTTGAACTGGTACAACCCATTCATTTTTTTTGTCCCTAAACCAAACCACTAACACTCGGGCCCATTTTTAGGGTCTTTTTCGAATTTCTTTTTTGTGTTTTGGAGGGGTTTTTTTCCTTTTTTTCCCCAATTTAAAATTTAATTGCTCACAAGTTTTGCCCTTTTGATACCCTAAATAAACAAAAAGTAAACGATCCACACGCTTTTTTTGTGTTTTCGGTTAAAAAAAATATTTTTTTAAGACGGGGGTTGAAAAGCCTCGCTACATTTTTTGTTTTTTGCAGCACAAACCCGGCGAAAGCAGGCGGGCCCAAAAGGATTTCAGTTTTTCGCTTTTACATATGTCTTTTGAAAGTAATCGCAAAAAGAGGGCTTTTTTGCTTGGAAAATAAAGTATTTCACTGAATTCAGAAAACCATTTTTCTAAACTTGGCTTCTTTCAATTTCTTGCCTAAAGATACAGAGGTATGCTTTAAATTCAACGCTGCTCTCTCCTACTGGGCCCAGCAACCCCTTTTAAATTTTTTTGTTCCATGCTTTTTAAACATCCATTTTACAATACAGTCGTTTTCAGGAGCAGGGAAAACTTTAAAACCAAGCAGCAAAAATTTGCTTTTTGCTAAATCATTTCATAAATATATTGGGTAGAGTAGTCTTCATCATTATTGGGCCTTTCTCAAGCACTCATGAAAACAGAAAAAAACCCTGTGTACCCTCTCTTTTAAATAATAGCCCATCAACAAATTTGGGCCTAAACCCAAAGGGTCATAAATGACTAAAATTGAGGGTTAAAAAAAAAAGTCAAAACTGGGGTTGGGGGAGTGAGGGGAATTTTCACAGATCATTTTTTGCATACCTAATAAACATTTTTTAAAAGGCACCCTAAATACATAATAAAAAATCACCCTTGTTTTTTAAACTTTTTTTGCAAATATAACAAACACCATTATGAATATTAAACATAAAACATACATGAAAAACAACATAAATAGTAAAAAAAAAAAAATTTTTAAGGCCCCTGATTTTAAAATTAAAAACAATTAAAATAAAAAACAATCACAACTCTCATCACCCTCCCGCACCCCCAAAATCCCACCCCCTTCACCAAAAAAAAACACACACACACACACACAAAAACACACCCCTTGCCCCCTTTGGCTTTCCCCATGCGGTCACAATGGCCCGGGCAAAACCCACCCCCCCCTCCATACACACCCCCCAATTTCCCTACAATTATAAAAATTTTTTAGGGTTTATCCACACATCTTATTTACACATGCATCTAACTTTTTGTAATGGGTTTTAACGCTTCTCGATCAAAAACAAAAAAACTCACTTGAAATTCAGGTCCTGAGGGGTTTTTAGAAAACACAAACAATTTTCAGAAAACTGTTTTGTCCCTTGGGGTTCTTCCGCGTATGGGAAACGAAATTTGGGGGAAAAACGCGCGGAAAGCCCCCCCCGGGGTAAGCATCACTTACCTACTTACCATGCAGCACTTTTCCCTTGAAGGGAAAGTTATCATCAATCAAAAAATTTACGACAGGCCTTTCCCTGTCGGGCCGTTCTGTCGAAAGCAGACAAAAACCCAAAGATGGCGGTTTCCGAAAACGGGATTGCAGCACCCAAATTCACAACCGGGACAAGGTGCTCTCGTTACTTCATTTTGTTTTTGGGGCTTCCTGTGGGCCCCTGTGTTTTTTTAGATCATTTATTCCACAAGGGAAAATAAACCACTTGGGGGTTTTCGGGACTTAAAGATTTTTGCTTTCACAAACTGGGAATCTCCCTTTTTTCGATGTTTTCATTTTGGGCAGCACAAAGCCTTTAGGATTTAAACCTGGGCGCATGCTTTTAATTTCCCATGCAAAAATGGATTTCCTGGACTATCATACCGAAGGGAGACTAAATTCTCTTCCTTCAAAGAGAACTTAAATTTGACGTCACATTTTTTTTCATAACACCCCTTTTTTGACGTAATTTTTACAGGCTTTTAGCTTTCCTTTCTGTTTTTTTAAATGTCTACGGGACCTCTTTGGTTTTTTGGGCCAGTGCGGTGAAGAAAGGGGAGAGGGGTGGTAAGAGGGGAGTCCTTTTGCTGCTTGAGCGTAGGGGGTGGGTGGGAGGGGGGGGGAGCTTTGGGACAAAAAAACAGTCGGGCTGGGTTCCTCTGGGCACCCTGCGGAGGTTTTTGTCGCCCGGTTTATTGAGTATCGGAAGCGCTGCTGGGAACCAGAAAAGGGGTTCCCCCGGTTTCCCCCCACGGTCCCCTCCAGAAACATGATTTTTGTCGCTTAGGGGACAAGACCATTTGGTTTTAGTTCCCGTGATGGAATGGCCCCGGTAATTTTTAATCGTTAAATTTTTGTTGGTGCGTTCCATTGGTTGGGAAAAACCCGGGCAAGCGGCTGGGTTTTTTGGTTTTGGGGGTTTTGGCTGTAGCATCTTTCCCGCAAATTTCCCTTTGGGTTTCATTTTTTCCTTAGGGGTGTACATTAAAAATAACAGGAGGCTGTCTTGACGTCCCAGTTTTTTGTAAATTTTCTTTGAATAACCGCATTTGGGACTAGGCTGGATTTTAGTTTCGCTTTTCGTCGCCCTGTTGTACGTCCTATGATGTTACAATCACTCAAAATAACTAAAAATAAGTGCCCCAAAATGGCCCGGATACTATTATCCCCAAAACCCGTCTATCAGCAAGTTTTATGCGGAACAAAAATCAGTGGGAGCCCTATACATTTTAGGAAGGGGTAGATTACTGGGAAAGTGTCCCTCACCAGTGTCAAAACCCAAACCCAATATACATTCATGTGCAGCACGAGTAAGGGTTTTTGGAAAAAAAACTAATAAAAAATACTGTACGTAAAAATCTGGGCCCAAAGGGGCCAAATTAAAAATGAATACTGAGGGGGATTCACAACCTTAAAAATAATGAAAAGTGGGTTTATTGCAGGGGATTTTAAAAGCACATGCTCCCTTTTGGATAAAGAAAAGTAGAAAAATAAACTCATAATCGAAATTTTTAGAAAACAAGTTGACTCCTGTCTATGCTTCCCCAAATGATGCAGTGCACAAGAATCCCCGACATTGCCCAGTCAAAAGCATCAGCCTTTGATCTTCATTTGTGTTCCTATATTACTCCAGAGGTGGTGGTCCCAAAATAAAATGACACCCTTGGCATGATCACCTGCCCCATTATCCCCAAAAAACTTTTTTGTGGAACAAAAAACTTTCTGGGCACTCAAAAGAAAAATCCTCAAAATTTTAAATATAAAAAAGCTATTGGGGAAAGGGGGTTTAAGACACCTTGCCCGTTAAAAATACTGACAGCTTTGACACCGACAACATTTCCACTTTTATGCCAGTTTTTCTGAGACCATCCCTTTAATTTCTGCCCCTTTACTATCCCCAAAATTAATAAAGGGAAAAACAAAAAACCCTCAAGGGGAAAAATCTGGGGACACCGGGGTGTGGGGGAAGCAGTTAAAAAAAAAAGCCAAAGTATAAAATTTAACTAAAAGAAAAAACCAGAAAATAAGTAAAACAAAAACAAGCTAAAATTTTATTGTTAAACCCTTTTTGTAGCTCAGGCTAAAAGACAGTTTTGGAACTTCTTTTTTGTACCACCGAAAATTTTAAATCATAAGGACCCCTTAAAAAAGGGTTTGGGGAAAAAATTTTTCATGAAAAAGAAAAAAGGTGTTATTTTTTCCATCTTTTTTCCCCTGAGACGGAAAAAAAAGAAATTTCCCCCAAATTTAGAAAAGGCAAGGCGTTTGCAGATATTTTTCAAAATGAATGCGCTTGAAGGGCTGTTTACTTAAGTGTTTGGGAAATATAGAACGAAGAGGAAAATAAAACAGAGTATAATGACCCCCTTACCAAAAGTTCATCATTAATGCCCCCCCAAATTTTAGTGGATGAAGTTAGAGAAGCTTTACTGTCTCTTCTACTAAGAAAACATGTTCCGGGGTAGATGCAGTTTCCCAAGACATGCTAAAACAAACTACCAGCAAACTTTATTTTTTTTACTCATAAACGTTCAATAAATGTTTTGGGTTGAAAGGGGTTTTTGGGGCCCGTGGATTGAAAACAAAACTTTTGTCATTCCTATTCCCTAAAAAGAAAGGGGAAAAAACCCAACAGACCAAAAAAAAGCTACAGGCCAATTGCTTTTACATCACACACTGGGAAGCTAATGGAGAGAATTAAAACTTTAAAAAGGGTGATGTACTTTTATGATAAAAAATAAAATAATCCCTGCAATGAAGCGGGTTTTTCGAAAAAACAAAATCTGCCATAGAAACTTTTTGGTTTTAAAACCCATCAACGCAAAAAAAAATCATTTGCCCAAAAAGAAAAAACGTTCTTCCAAAATTTTTTGATATAAAAAGGGCGAAAGATCAATTTTGGGATGCAAAGTTGCTGTGTAAACTAAAGGATCTGGGTTTTTTTGGGCATTTTTAAAAACTATAAATTAAAAATTTTTTTTACTAATAGAAGTATACAGGTTTTGAATTGGGTTAAAACCCTATTCGTTTTTGATCTCGGGATATGGGGCTTTTCCCCAAGGTTTTTGTAATATCGCCTCTCCCTTTTTTAATGTTTTTTTCTTCATGATCTACCCATTTAATTTTTTCAAAGGAAGTCGTCTTGGGGCAATATGCAGAGGGTAATGTATGTGGATGAAAAGTTTTTATAAAAAGAAAAACACCAAAAAGAGCTTTAAAAAATACATTAAAAAGGAAAATATCCAGAACCCGCTTAACAACAATTTTAATTATAAGCCCCGAAAATTTGGGTTTACTTTATCCACAGAACAAAAGTACACTGGCTTTTTTTCAATGGCAGTAAACCCGATGACCTACCAAACATTTAGAATTTGGGGCCAAAATGATTTATAAAAAAGACACCAAAAAGTTCCTTTGGGGTTATTCCCCACTTTTAAGCTAAAACTTGGAAGCACAAACGAAAGAAAATTTTTCAAGGCAAAAAAGGCTTAAACTTTTTTAAGATGGTAATAAACATTCTGGGGGCCCAAGCCCCATTAAATCTGAAATATTTTGCTACATCTCTTTTTCGTTTAAAATTTATCGTAAGGTCCAAAAAGGTCTATTTCATTTCTCCCCAAGTATTTACTTAAAAAATTACAAAATATAGACTGCAAAGCCCTACAAACTTTCTCTTGGGGTGCCTTAAACACGCTTCAAACCCTGGGAAATATAACAAGTCGGCATATTGCCTTTTTGATGATTACCGTAACTGGCATGTTTCTAAATATTTGCCCTTTGAAACAAAACGACAGAAAAACTTTATTTCAGAAGAAAAAGAAGTAAACTCAAAAATTTTTTTTTTCCAAAGAGCGAAAAAATATATCCTCTCTAATGCCCAGGGGAATACAAATGTGTCTGATCGGTACAAAAATTTTGAATCAATCAAACAGCATGGACACAAAGAGAACAAACTTAAACCTGCCCATCATGGGGATGAATAAAGCACACTTTGGGTATAGAGGGGTTTTAATGTAAAACCCAAAAATGCCCAATTTTTAAAATAATTTGGTTTTTTTGTGCCATCCCCCATCCCCTCATAAATATTTTGACCATTTACAAATTTAAAAAAACAGACGGAAACACGACTAGATAAACAAGAAAAAAGGTTTTTGCTTTTGTTTAACCCCTTTAAAAAAATTTAAAATCATATTTTTTTTGGGAGAAAATTTACTCGAATTTACAGCAAACTTTTAGCAATACTAATGGTCTTTTCTTAAATTTTTGAAATTGGGCCCTTGTGTATATTTTTAAATTTTGTTTGCGTTTTATTCTAAAAACGGTTTTTTATTCTTTAAAATCCCCCCAAATTTCAAAAAAAAACTTTTTGGAAAAACATATTTGAGATTAAACAAAGTCCCTACATCTCCTAACCTTAAAGGGCATAAGTGTGAATTTTTTTGGGTGCCTTCACACACTGGGTTCCCTTTTCCAAAAAGATGGGGGGTTAAAAACTGCCAAAAAGGGGGCAAACATGGGGGCGGGAAGCAAAAGAATTGCATTCCTTTTTCCTTACAAGGGGAATGGTAAAGCTTACTAAACAAAAAAAAACCCCGGAAAAAGGTCACTGACATAATCAGCAAAAGAGAAAACCCTTAAAATAGAACTGCAATTTTACCGTAATTTAACAGGGTGAACCTTCAGAAAATTAGTACAAAATGGTTTTTTACTTTAAGGAAATTAAAAACTTTTTTCTATAAAAAGAAACAAATCAATTTATTTAAACCCAAAACCCGGGAAAAAAGGGAAATGCCTGTTGGTTTAGAATATCACAAAAACCCCATATACTTTTTTAAATGCCGAGTGGGAAAACAATTTTATGCCCCATTTTTCTGAAAACTCCCCCCACCAGCATATTCAAACAAACTAAAACTAGGGATTTAAAATTGGAAAAGGGCCTTTTCACAGTCCCTAGGACATTTGTTTAGTTTACATTAACGTTTTAAAACTTTTTTTTTTGTTTGTTTGCTTGTTAAAGATTTTGTTGGCCTTGGCCCTTTCCTTTGGGGGTTTTTTTTTAATTTTTATTTTAATTATTTTTTTTTTTTAAAAACACAAACCACCTCACCCGTTTTTTTTTTTTTTTTTTTTTTTTTTTTTCCCGTTAATTTTCACTAAAAGTGAACAACCCAAAAAATTTAAGCAAAAACAACAACAATAAAACAGACTCAAAAAAGGAAAGGAAAGGGACAGGAGGTTAAGACGTTCGCCTGCCAACAAGTTTAAACCCTGAGGGGTTTTGGTTTTTATTTTCCCCTCCCGCCCCTTTTTTCCCAATTTTACCAAAACATTGATCTGAATTCCCAAAGGGCCCCCCGATGAGACTAAAAAACCAAGGCCCCCTGTTTAACGCATGCAGAACATCTTCGCACAACCTTTTTAAAACCCCGTTTCCCCCTTTGGAAAAGAAGGTCATTGTGTGGGCCCGTGGAAAACAAAAGACCCAAAAATTTTTAAAACCACATACACACAGGGGCTGGGTGTAAAAAAGCACATGAGTGGGTTATTTCCCTTTTCCTCGATATAAAAGAATAAATAAAAAATAAATATAAAAAAACACACACACACTAAATTTTTAAGTTTTCCCCTATTAAAGCTTTTAAAAAAAAAAAAATTCCAAAAAGTTTTCCCCCCTATAAAAAGGACCTGTTCAACTCCCCAATTAAAGAGAAAAATTCAAAAAGCTTATGAACTTTTGTACAGTAGAAAGGAAAGGGGACAAACAAAAAAAGGAAAAAAAAGTGATTAAGTTTAACGAGAAAAAAGTTTATTTAATTTTTTTCCCTTTTTGAAAAGGTTTTTGCAAACAATGGCAGAAAAAACTGAAACTCGTTAAAAAATACTGAAAATAGTGAAACCCCGTGGGAGGGAGGTGCACAGGTCTTCTGAATGTTTTTCTCCAGGTGAAACCCTCTTTTTTTTCTTGAAAATGGCTTTAAAACCTTTAAAACCCCATATTGCCAGTGTAATGAGCAACCTGACAACTTGGGGTACCCTGTGTGAGGGTGGGTTTTTAGGTGTTTGTGCGCTTATGTGTGTGTGTGTGTGTGGTGTGTTGGTGTTTGTGTGTGTTGTATTCTTGTTTTGTATGCTTGGTGTGAAAACAATTTCAGTTTCGATTTTAATTTTTTGTTTTTTCAATATAATGATTAAGCGCTAGTGTATTTTTCTACATGCAGTCCCTGTGTGCAAGCTGTTATATACTTTTTTTTCATTCAATCCCCAAAGCGCACAATGACCTTCTCTTCCAAAAAGGCAGAAACCATGTTTTAACTTTTTTTACATGTCACACATGGACCTCGATTTATACTTTTATAATAATAATAATCTTATATGGAATTTATATAGCGCTGAATCTTGGAAA
The DNA here is from genome assembly GCA_028751875.1 of Rapana venosa. NCBI lineage: Eukaryota > Metazoa > Mollusca > Gastropoda > Neogastropoda > Muricidae > Rapana > Rapana venosa. The sequence goes on from CM054148.1 coordinate 4,918,933, forward strand.
AACAAACAAATGAAAGCACTTGCACTCAAATCGTTTACACCTGTGCAACTTACCTCAAATACATGAGTAGCAGATTTCAAATGTATCTCCCCCATGCAGGTGCACACACACACACACACACACACACACACACACACACACATACACACACACTTTTTTTCCTGAAGGACTTTGAGGGGAGGGGAGGCAGTGTGATAGCAGTATTGGTCATAATGATGGACATTTCTTGAGGGCTTTTCCATCCTCATCATGGGGTAGCACAAAGCCACTTTACATTATTCCACAAAAAGTCAAAAGCAGTACAGCAAATACATAACAACTCAGTACCACACATACACTACATTGAAAACAAGAAAGTGAGATTAAGCAGCATACATAAACACAGTAAGATTTTAGCAACATGCATAAACATGGCTTCAAAAAACAAATAATAACAAACCACAAAACATGTATACATACCACATGAATAATACATACCTACCTCTTTACATTCCTATCCTTGGCAAACACTGCACGCACGCATGCCCCCTGCGCGTGCCCACACACACACACTCTCTCTTCCTCTCTCTCTTCTTCTCCCTTCCTCTCTCTCTCTCTCAGCACACAAACGCAGAGTGGTAGTGCCCCTGTCTAGGAAGCAGAGAGTTGTGGGTTTGATCCCCTGTGTGTAACCTGAGCTTTTCCCATCCATTAGACCCTGTGTGGTGGTCTGGGTGTTAGTCTTTTGGATAAGACAATAAACCGAGGTCTTGTGTGCAATACGTATTTAGACACACGTAAGAGAACCATGGTAAATCGAAAGTTGTCTGTGGAAGAAAGCTACTCTTTTAGGGAAACATTGACATTGTAAACTGCTCTTGTGGTGATATGTCCTCCCTGGGAGAGCAGTCTGAATTTCAGGCTGGAAGATTGTAGAAATCTCCACCCGTAAATCACCAGATACCACCGAGATTCGAAGCAACGAGTTCATGGACCTGTAGGATTGAAGTCTGTGTGTAAGGACTGAGAGCTGGTCATAAGAGCAAGGGTGATTTACCTTCTGTTTTAAACAGAAATCTGTATTGGCGATTTTCAGACTGATGTGTTAATGTGTTATAAGGTGAATGATATATCACTGATGTTATGTGTTAATGGTGATTGATAAGTATGTCACTAGATGCTATGTATGATGTGGTGACTGACATGTCACTGATGTCACTGTGTGCAGATGGTGCCTGTCCTTGATGGAATGGGCAGCACAAGAGTATATCAAACCACGGCCAGACATCTTGCAATGCATCATTGTTTTGGGAGGCAGGAATGAAACTGTTGCTGGTGAAATAAAAGAAAGTGTTATTTTACACTACAAACCAAACCCTTCTGTACAGATGGGGGTTCATGCACACATCGTCTGACTTGTGTTTTTGTGTTTCTGAGGTGAATATGCTTGATGTAATGAAGTGCACATGTGTGTGCGAAAGAAAAAAGAGGTCAGTAAAACTCACCCTCCCCCTTAAACCTAGCTTCTTTGGCTAGAGCCTCGGGTTCACCAATGGTGAGATTTTACATGTACCACCATTTTTGCTCTCCATGATGGTAGCCACATTCCAACATCAGGGTTGTGTGCTGAGTGTGTTCCTGTTTCTGAACCACCAAAGGCTGACCTGAATTACAGGATCTTTAACATGCATGAGTGATAAAATAGAGACCACTTGAAATGCATCC
>CM054148.1:4921136-4983636 GCA_028751875.1 Rapana venosa
TCTTTTAAGATGTTTGGGTTTCTGTTTTTTCTTGTTTTAATTTTATATTTAAAAAACCCCACTTTTTTTAACAAAACGTTCAATTTTTTTTGGTGGTAAAAGGGGAATTTAGGAATTTGGTTTGGCTTGTGGATAAGGGTGTTGGGGAAGAGGGGGGGAAATAGGTTTGGGGAAGATTTTAAACCGGAATTTGTGAAAATTTTTTTAAAACATCTTGGAATTTTTAAAAATTTAAAATATATTTTTTTCTTTTGTCTTTGAGTTTTTTATGGTATAAATTCCTGCAATGAATTGCCTTCGGGGGAAGATTAAAGTTTTTTTTGACTTGACTTGACTTATTTGACTTAACCTGAACGCATTTCTAGCGCGGTGTGTTTTTTAACCCCCCAGGGCAAAATTTTAACACGAAAATTGTGAAAAGACAGCCTTTTCCAGGGTTTTCACACAAAAAACCTCCATGATTATAACTGCAAAAAAAAAAGAAAGACATATAAAAATAAAACCACCTGGGGCTAACTTTCCTCCCACTGACACACACACACCACACCCCACAACACACACACACAACGCCCACGCACGCACCGACAAGACCTGCAAATGATGCCCGGGGGGGCATTCAGCAACACCACGCACGCGCGCCACCCCAAAAACACAACACACACCAACCACACACACGCCACCCCCCCACTCTGTTCCTCTCTCTCTCTTTTCGATTTAACACCATCAAAAACTGTAACGAGAAACAACCTTCAGAAATAGCTTGAGAGAAGAGAAGAGAGAGAGGGGAAGAGAGAGAGGAGGGGAACTCGAACGCTAAACGCGAACGGGTTTTAATGTGCACGTCCTTGGGCCACATACATTTGAGGGAAAAACTTGAAGAGAAAATTGTAAAAATGAAAAAATATCCTAAAAACATTTGGTAAGACTTTGGAAAAATACCTTCGTGCACTCAAAATGTACATCTAGCATATCATATTACAATCATACTTGATACAGGCTTCCGTAGACCAAGAACAAACAAAACACAGCTAAAAAAAAATTCAGTCAACGTAACTACTCCCGGGATACCCAAAAAAATTATAGCCGGGCATAAAGTTATGATGAAGAACCTGTAGTCACATTTTCAATACCAAACAAAAAAAAACACATCAAAGTCATAACATTTGAAATCATGAATGCTCTTTAATTTTTTTTGCATATTCTAAAGCTACTAACTCACAGTTTTTGCTTTCCAAAACTTTTCACCACTACAGAAAAGTGTACCCCCCAAATAAAAACCAGTCATCTGGGCTAATCAAGTAAACCAATGCTGTTGCAAATAAATTGTACCCTGTGCTGTTTCGTGCATTAACTTTTTATATCATAAAAAGAAAGGGGATGTTCATTAAAACCCTGCAAAATTCACTTCAGAAAACAGGGCCAAAGGGGAAGCAAAATATTTTCCCTGCAAAAAAATGGTCTTTAAGACATTGCAAAAGTTTATTATGGGAAACGAATCAAAAGCTTGAGAAGAGGGGGGGGGGGGGGGGGGAAAAAGAAAAATAGGGAAAGAAGGGGGGGCACAGAGAGAAGGGGGGGGGGGGGGGCAGATAAGAAAGAGGGGGGAGAGATTTTAAGTGAGAGAAGCCGAGGGGAGAGAGGAAAGGGGGAGAGAGAAAAGAGGCAGAGGAGAAGGGCAAGAGAGGAAGGGGAAAAAGAGAACAAGGTGAAGAGAAGGAAAAAAGAAGGAAAAAAAAAGAAAAAGTTTAGAGAAAAAGGCAGGGGGGAAAAGAGAGAGGGAGAGAGGGGGAGAGAAAGAGAAACTGGGAGGGAAAATCGATGCACAATTATGTGATAAAAATTTTGGAGAAGGGTTTTTTTCTAAAACATGACTGACAAAAAAATGCTAAAACAGGCACGCACAAACACAGGGGGTACACAAAACTGCTACAAGGCAACTACAATATTTCTGGGGCGGGGGGAGGGGCATGGGGGGGGGGGCCGGAATATTCATGTGTAATGTGTGTGTGTTTCTTGTCATGCTTAACCTTATTTTTATAATTTTCCCACGTAGGAATCCGGGGGGGTTTTTTTAAATAGCATCCCCAAATTTTGCAAAATCTGGCGGAATTTTCCTCTTTTTTATCACTCTCTTTTTTTCTGCCTTGTTCATTTCTTTTCCCGTACCTCCTTCTTTTCTATTTTCTGCCTTCTTGGGGTTTCCTGCCTTTTTCTCCAAGAAAACTTAAAAAAACAATCCCTTTTCCGAATCAACGGCCGGGGGCCCGATTGTCAGGCCTAAAAGGCAGCGGACTATTTTCGCTCAATAACAAACCCCAAAAGTTCTGTTGAGCGTCAACGAAGAAGAAATATTATTTTGTTTTTTCATTTTTTTCTGTTTTTCAAAACGTTTGTTACATCCTGATATGTTTTTTGTTATTGAAAAAAACCCCCTCAACAACCATAAAAAAAATTTCCCCACAAAAAGAACAGAATACCAGACAATTGCTTTGACTGACATATCTGGCGCTACAAGTAATTTTGGACGTTTTGTCAGCGAAATGTATTTTTAAAACTGTCCAAGAAGCCAATAATTTATCTGATTTATTATCCCTTATTATCGGACCAGCTGCGAAAATAACGTATATCCATATAAAACTGAGATAACGGCTTAACTGGGAGGTGGGGTTCATTCAACTACAGGCTACCCCCCCCCCCCCCCCCATCCGAGGCCTGTAAAATAAGCACAAATGTAACATTAAGTCTTGCATTATGGCAAAAGGCATTTAGGGTTAATAGCTTTAGTAATTCGCCATTAATTTCTAACTTTAATGGGGTGGCGTGTTGATGTAGTTTTCTGCGTATGATGATGACTAACACACACACTCACATACACACACACGCGCGCGCGCGGACGCATACACACACATACACGCACACACAAACACGTGCACGCGTGCATACACATACATACACATGTACAAAACTCCACACACACACATACACACGCCACACACACACACACACGCACACACATACACACACGCATACACCACACCACACTCATACACACACACACACACATACACGCACACACACACACACACACACACACTCACACACCACACACACACACACACACACACACACACACACACACACACAAATAAACCTGAACAATGACGACAGCAATAATATTTCACTATATATTTTTTTCAAAATATATGCTGAAAAGTTGAGTTTTTAAAAAAGTGAAATAACTTATTTCAATGCTGAGCTGGCTTAGAGTGTCTACACTGTGACTGACTTGACTTTGACTTGTTCAGGCAGTGTGTGGGAGGGCAGTTAAACCCGGCAGACCGACGCTTTAGCCGAGTGGTTATGACCATCCCACTTCAATGACACGGGTCCATGAAATCGTGGTTCAAATCTCGGCAGCGTCTGGTGAATGAACGGTAGGGATGTTCACCATCTTCTAAGGTCACTTCCAAGTGCAGACCTGCCAGTGCCTTTATTCCTCTCTTATAATTATATAGGCGCATGCAAGAAGATCAATTATCAAAGATCCCGACATTGATGTCAGCGTTGGGTGGGTTACGGAAACACGAACATACCCAGCATCCATCCCCGAGGTCGAACATGCGGCTGCCTTCATGGTGCAGGGCAAAAGCTGTGCATTCTCATACATCTCACCGTTGTTTAAACCTGGATCTCTAGCCAAGGAACAAAAAACAAAGAAAAAGAATATATGCTAAAACGTTATGTCAAAAGATATTTTTTTAAAAAATAATGACATACTTAATTCAATGCTGGTCTAGCTTAGCATGTTCGGAACTGACTTGACTTTGACTTATTCGGCAGTGTGTATCGGGCAAGGCAACCCCGGCAGAACCCTACCATTCCCAATTGGGATGCATGCTGGGTATGTCCGTGTCATCCATACCACCGACCATATCTGGCCTATTTCTCGCAGAAAAGGCGGTTTGCCTGTCACCGTGACTGTGTACAGATGACACACCTCGGATGGATAGTCTAGTGGTTAGAACATCGCACTCGTAATCTGACAACCCCGGGTTCGATTCTGGGTTCAATGGAGGATATTTTCCCTGGAGTTAACATCATGCAGACTCCACTCTCCCCAAAAGTCCTTCGGATGAGACTATAAACCGAGGCCCTGTTCGCGAACGCACGCAGAACATCTTGGCACACGTTAAAATCCTTTCCGCTTTTCGTAAAAGTGGGCCCGGTGGGAACAGATACAATTTACAAAACCGCATACACACGGGGACTGGTTGTAAATAAAACAATAAGTGCTTATTCCATTACCCTCGATATAAAAGAGTCGCTCACTCCCCCACTCAGTCCTGTCCCAAAGACGTAGGGGGACATGAGAGAAGCCCCAACAGAGTTTCTTTCCATGCTTCACACCTGTGTGGCTAGTAGAAGGTTTGCAGGGGTTGGGCGGTCCAGTCTTTGATGTTGTTAACCCATGATTTCTTTTTGGGAGATAAAAGAGTCAATAAAACAAATACAATAAAAAAACAATAACCTTTCTCTGGTAGAGTGGCGTGGCCCAGGCCTGCATTTCACAGCTCCCGTGTTGTGTCTTTCCAGTCAGCTGCTGCTGAGGAATGAAACAAAGGGGCTTCCTACTGAACTGCTTTTTAAACTATGCGTAAGCCAGGTATCCCTTTGCAAACTGTATGGGTTTTTAAAGTTTTAAACGGCGTTAACAGTATTTGATACATTTCTTTCAGGCTGAAAGATGAAATATGTTGTTCTTTATGTTTAAGGAGATTACATGCGTTAAATGGTTCGAGTGCAAGCGCTTCGATTTGTTTGTTTTTACAAGATTCAGCGCTGTATAAATTCCATGTATTATCATGATTATTATTATAAAACAAAGCGATTTTTTTTGGGTTCAAACTGTATGTATACCACATATTTCTATACATACAAACTTCACAATTTAACTTTAAAAAAGGGAGCAAACAGAATTTCATACATTTCTTTGTTGTATTATTGATTATCTTTGACTATAAATAAACAAAAAACAACACTATTGTTTTTGAGATCTCCGGTGCTAGGCTCGCCCCCCCCCCCACTCTATTTTAAACATCGTTGGTATATTTTTCCTAAAATGCAGTGGTTTGACCTATGTGGTGGGCGAGGTCAAGGTTGTTGATATGGAGAAGGGCGGAAGAGTTGATTGAAATGTCTCTCTCTTTTAGGTGCCTAGTTTTGACCTGGGCTTTAATGAATAGCGAGGTGGCAGCCCCGATGTGACCTTTGTGGTCAGTGGGGTTGTAATTAATGGTTTTGGATTGGGTTATGCTATCCAACAAAAGGTCACGTAAGCAATATATATATATATATATATATATAGAGAAGAGAGAGAGGAGAGAGAGAGAGAGAGAGAGAGAGAGAGAGAGGGGAGAATTTTGTGTGTGCGGTGTGTTTTTATTTATTCTTTTATATTGAGGATAATGGAATAAGCACTTGTGTGTGTGTGTGTGTGTGTGATTTTGGGTCTCTTTGATTTCAAACTGCTGTATATTCATTTGTTTTTGTGTGTGTGTGCTTTGAACCAATGAGACAAAAGCCAACGAACATGTGCTAATTAGCATCAGTGTGTAATGTATCTAAATAGTGTGTGTGTTTTTTAACAAGTGAAAAATGGTCTTTGATGTGTTCTCTTTGTTGTTTGAGCTATCTAAAATGCATACACACACTGTCTGTCTGTCTGTCTGTCTCAAATACCATTCAGAGGCACAGTTTAACTAGGTTTGCGTTCCAGGCGATGAACAAAAGAAAAACGCTTCATTTTGGAAACAGACAATACAGTTCAATATTTTTGCATACAGCACTTTGTTTACTTAGCATTAACCTAGGACAGATATAACTATATTCCGAAGGTACAATTTTCTGGTATGGTGACTGTTTTAAAAAAAGCAATAGTTTGTGAATTATTTCAGCTATCAGATTATGCTGCACCTGATGTGTGTATTTTGCATGCATTCACGTGCTGACACCTGTCAAGCATAACACCATTATCAGCTTTCGTCCCAGTTGTGCTTTGAGCTGTATTTGGGTCTGTAGTTTTGAGCTGTGTGTGGTTTTCTTTGGAGTTTTTGGCCTAAGTTAGCCCTTTATTCATGAGTTGGAGCATGCACATTCGAGAGTAGGTTTGGATGTATGCCTCAAGCTGTGGTGAACACAACGTGTGTTTGGACGACCAGCACGACAACACAACCAGTTCTCGGCATCCTCCACCAAGGAAAGTCACAGGCTAGACTACTGGTCATGAGCTGCTCTGAAGTCGGCATGTGCCAAACCAGGCCAGCCGGCAGACCTCCTGCAGAGTCACAAGCACGGAGAAGAACAGTCACACCCATCTAACGCGGCTCGGCATTTGTCCTTCGGATGAGACTATAAACCGAGGCCCCGTGTGCGAACGGATGCAGAACATCTTGCGCACACGTTAAATCCTGTTCCGCTTTTCGAAAGAGTAGGTCATTGTGTGCCGGTGGGAACAGATGACAAATTTTACAAAACCGCATACACACGGGGACTGGATGTAAAAAAAAAGCACATGAGTGCTTATTCTATTATCCACCATATAAAGAAAAGTCATCTGAGCGCTTTGATTTGTTGCTTTACAGGATTCAGCGCTATATAAATTCCATACATTCTTCTTCTTTTTCTTCCTATTATTATTATTATTATTATTATTATTATTATTATTATTATTATTATTATCATCATTATTATTTGTCCCTGTCAAACTGTTCTCTGTCAACGTCATATTTCTGGCTGTGCAGTGTTAAATTCCTTGATTGTTTCTGTATTCAGGGGAACGGATCTGACAAAATGACGTTTTTCTCAAGAGAACGGCACAGAGTCCGCCCTGTGACAGTCTCTGCTGAAGCCATGACCATCAGCGACACTTGCACACTCAGGCCACCTTTGACGAAATCTACACCGACCAATCGAGCCTCGAACAGCCTGTGACGTCTTTTAAGGGAGCACGTGCGGCCAGGTCTCACCAAAATGTATGGGACAGCGTGCCCTAGATTTTCTTCCAATTGTGAGGTCAGTATGTATGTGTGTGTGTTGCTGCAGTTAAATAATAATAATAATAAATATAATAATAATAATAATAATAATAATAACAATAATAATAGTCATCATCATCATCATCATCATCATCATAATATATGGAATTTAATATAGCGCTGAATCTTGTAAAACAAACAAATCGAAGTGCTTAAATTAAGAATGTAAAATTATATCAAAACAGTCGCCTAGTTCACCCAACTGTAAATGGGTACCTACCCTTTTTAGGGTCAGAGAAGGTAAAGCAGCGAGGGAGGAGATGGGCGCCACCCTCAACATGCGGGCCCCTGGAGAAGCTGAGGTCTCTGAGATTTCCCTCCCCAAAGACTGTATAGGTGCATAGGTTATGGAATATATATATATATATATATATTATATATATATATATATATATAAAATATTTTAAATTTATTATATATACATCTTACATATAAAACATATTTACAATTATATCATAAATAATATATATATATAAAATAATGACAACAATACTACTACACTGTTTCTGCTGCTGCCGTGTTGCTACTGCTACTGTTTACTACTAGTAAAAGCAATAATGTAAATAAAAAGAAAGATAAATAATTTTAAAAAAGGTTGACCTTTCAAGCACCTCCGTGAATCCAACTGATCATTTCAAGCGTTTTAACTCCACCTCCCAAAACAACAACAACAACAACAACAAACACACACACACCCCCACACACAACACACACACCACACACACACACACAACACACACACACACACACACACCCCACACACACACAACACACTGTGTCGTACGCATACGGGCCCCCCAAAAAACCCAACGAAAAAATTTCTTGGTTTTTTGACTCATATATATATATATATATATATATATTTATATATATATATATATATATATATAAAATATATATATATATATGTGTGTGTGGTGTGTGTGTGTGTGGGGTGTGTGTGTGTGTGTGTGTGGTTATGCTGGTGCATGTGTGCATGTTTGTATGTAACTATGTAAATTAAAAGTTTTAAAAATACAAATCAAAAGTGTAGATTTTATCGTTTTTCCCCAAATACACACAGTCTATAAAACGAGCAAAGCAAATGAAAATCTCAGTCAGTGCACGACTCATGTCCAATGACCGGTAGGAAGGGATAACAAAAATTTACAAAACTGCATACCACGGGGACTGGAATGGAAAAAGCCAATGAGCGCTTATTCCATTATCTTCAAATTGAAAAAAAAAAGATAAATAAATAAAAAAAGAACAACACACAACACACTCGCACACACACACACTGATTTTAAAAAGGGAAAATATACATCAGTTTCCTCTGTTTATATCCAAATTGTTTTGTTGTTGTTATTGTTGGTGGTGATGGGGGTGGAGTTCTGGGGTTTTTTTTGCTTTTGTTTGTTTTGGGTTTTAGGATGGTTTTTAGGGGAGAGGAACATATTGTCGTCGTTTGTTAGTTCTATATTTTTTCCTAATTTATTTTGGCTGTTATTATTGTCTTATGTTAGTTATTGTCGCTGTTGTTGGGTTTTGTACGTATGTTTGTGTTTGTTTTTTTATTTGCTTGTTGTAGTTGTTCTTTTTGGGGTTTTTTTTTATTCAGTTGTTTGTATGGTTGATGTTTTTGGTGTATGTGTGTGAAAAAGGGGGGAAGCAGTTGGTGTGTCTCTTTTTTTTTGTTTTGTCTTCTTTCTTTGTTTTGGTTTAGTTTTTCGTTGTTGTTGTTTTTTGTACTAGGTGGATTTTTTCAAGTTTTTTTTAATTCTTTAAAATTTGGTTTAATAGCTAGGTTTTTTTTTTTTTTTTTTAATTCCTTTTTGCATATTTTTTGTTTCTTTTTTTGTTTTTAGGTTTTATGTAGGTTTTTTATTTATGTTGTATAATTTTTTTTTTTCTCGCTTATTTTTCTTTAGTAGATGGTTGATAAAATAAAGCAAATGCACGCTTATTCAATGTCCATCGAAAAAAAAAAGTTTGACTTTGACAAACAAAACCAGAAACACAAAAAGAACCCACACAAACCACACACATAGCCAACACGCAAAAACGCACCGCCACAACCCCGACAACAACACGCGTACCTTTTTCCCCCCCCAAAACCCCATGCTACTAAACAAAACATACTAATACTTCACCCCCCAACATCACACAGACCCCCCCACCCCCTTTCCCCTAACACTCACACACAAAAAAAAAATAATACACCCCCACAAAAAACCAAAACACACACGGCGCGGCGCGCGCACCACATTAAACCACGCATGTATACACAACATATAAAAACACATTCACACATCCACCCACAACATCCGCCCCCCCCCCTACACACTCCCCCAACACACACATCACACCACACAAAACCACACACCCAACACACAAAACCCCGAAACCACCCACAAACACCAACAAAAAACAAACACACACCACACTCACAAAAAACTCACACACAACTACACAAAAACCCAAACACCCACACACCCACAAAAGACACTAGGCCTAGTCGTCAGTGTCAAGACGTTCCCAAAGGAGCTTAAAATGAGCTTTTTTTCCCCAAAATTTTAAAGGTTTTTTGATACAACAAAGGGGCGTTGATGTTTCTGTTTCGTGAACAGAAAAGTGAAAGGTTAAAAAACTTTGAAAAAATATAATATTAACCATTTTCGTAAATTTTTCTTTATTTTCTTTCCTTTCAATGAAAAGTGGGAAACAGTAACCCAACCCCAAGAACGATGACTTCAAGGACTCTGCCTAACCGGGGCCCAGGGTTGAAGAGGAAGGTTCTTAGTAGGAGGGGGGGACCAAGGGGCTAAACTGTTTCCGTGTTACAAGCTAAATGCCCCTTGTGTGGATTGTGTTTTGTGTTGTCTATCCTCGCCAAAACAGGTCAGTGATGTAACCAGTTCCTTAATTATAACACTGAAGAATTGGGCCCTAGCGAATTGATGGCCTTAAATGGCAAAGAAGGTTTGATTTCTTCCATTATTTTTGCGAGTTGTTTTTTTCATTTTTTTGTTTCGGGGGTTTTTTTTTTGTTGTTTTTTAGTTTTATTTTTTTTTTTTAGTTCCTTCTTCTCCTAATTAACTATAAAAAAAATAAAAAGTGATACCCCATGAGGGGCCCCAAAACTCTTCTTGAATCCCAACCCCTGTGCAAGGAACAATACGTTCCAAAAGACCCCTCCAGAAAAACTTTTGAGTATACAGGGAAAAATTCCTTTATGGCGTTTTTATTATTGAAAGGGTACTGGGGCAATACCACCCTAGAAAATTTTACCGAAACAATAAAAGAATTTGAAAAAAAAAACAACAAAGAATAAGGTCCCAACATTTTAACTTACATTTCCAAGAAGGGGGAGAAATTATTAGGTCTTTCTAGTGAAGGAAAACCCTAAAATTCATGTGAAACCACCCACTGGCCAATAATTGAAAGGAAAACTGTGCCGGGAGGGGTGGAGAAGGGTTCAAAACCCTTAAAACAAATAGTAACCGGCTGGCAGCACAAAGTGTCACCGCAGCAACTGCGACGCCCTCTTTTTTCCCGCAGCTCATCGGCCCGTCCGCTCTACGGGCCATAATTCAAAGTCGCCACACTGGGGGGTGACAACCTTGCACCAACCTGTCAGCACCCCAAAAAAGGCAGTGTCCCAAAATCCCCCCCTCTCTTACTTGCCACCCCCCCTTCACTTCACCCCACTCCATCCCCCCTGCCCCCCCCCAAGTTTCACCCCTTTCCCGATGAAAACCCCCCTCCCCTCCAGGATGTGACCACCCCCCACCCCCCCTTGCCCTTCCTTTTCCCAACCACCCCCTTAACACCCTTTTCCACCAAGGAAGAAAACGTAACACCCCATTCCCCCCTCCACCCCTTCTTCTTCAGAGACAAGGTACTATCCCTCCCCTCCCCCCCCCCTTTCCCCCCTGTGATCATAAATCTCCCCCCCCTCCCACTCCACCCCAAAACCCCATCCCTCCCAACCTCCTAACAAAAAGACCCCACAATGCTACATGAAAGAAACCACACACTTTCGTCAATGACAAAGTAGCAACGAAACGAGCTAAAACAAACAACTTTGACCCATCTCACTATCTCCAACTGCAAAAGAAATCAACACACTCAAACTCAAATTCCCAAAATACCCCCAACGACAAAATCAAAGAAACCATTTTGCTCTAAATAAAACAAAAAACTTAAAGTTTAAGGGAAAAGAGACGCATACAACAAACAACCGAACCCCAAAACACCCAAAAAAACCGTACATCAATGAAAGAAAATCTGCTCAAAACTACAGTCATTCAAGACATCAACACAAATAAATATAAAAAGAAAAGTACAAACACTACAAACCAGACAACCCCCAATCACTCCAGCATAGACACACCGAACTGAAACACTCCGAAAGCCCCAAAATGGAATACAATTCAAAAAACCCAACAAACTCTTTTGCCCGACAAAACCTGACTGACTTCCTCCCCTCTGTCAAACAAAAACAAAAAAACGAAAACAATTCCCCAACTTCACACAAACACACAAGAAACACCCCTCTCCTCCAAAACTTGCATCATACACTCCACACTCCTTCCGTTCCCCAAAAACACAATTTCCTTTTCCCCATTCACAAACCACCAGGATAGCACCCCCCTTTCCCCCCCAAAAATGTCTCCAACAAAATCACCCCCAGACGATGTGCACCTTTGATAGGGACTCAGCGCTAAAGGGGTTGGGGACAAAAAAAAAGATGTCATTTGGGCGGGGGCTATCTGCAACCTGTCTGCCCGGGGCCTACAGTAAAACATTTTTCAGTGGCTGGAAAAAGCTGTCCCTTCCACAATTCACCTACTTTAAGGGGCACAACAGTGTAAACAGGGCCTGTCACATACAGAGGGACCAAATGATCCCCCTTGTAACAAAATCTTCCCCCACCCACTCTACGGCTCCTCCACCCCTCCCTCCCTTCGGACAACCCCTTTACGTGAAGGTTTAAAAATCGACGGCTTCTTTAGGGAATCTGAGGCAAGGGGGTTGTGTTTATTGACAAAACCCCCCCTCCTTCATCACCAGGGCTGGGCACTAAAAAGTTTTGTCCCTAGATGCTCTACCCCCAGCCCCCAGGGTAACGAACCTTCCCCCAACTTTTTTTCCCCGGAAACCATAAAAACCATGGCCAGTCTGAGCCGAGCAACCCCCAAATGTAAACAGCGCTAAAACCAGTAGCTACGCCCAGGCAGCGAAAGGTGTGAGAATCCCCAAACCCTGCGCACAACAAAAAGACGACCCCCCACCCCCCCTTGTGACCAACGACTACAAACTATTCCATGACACCCCTTTTTCCCCCCCCCCCCAGCCCGGGAAACCCCCCAATTTAGAAGCCCCCGTGTTTTAGGGAAAAATGCACCCCTCTCCCAACCAACCATAGTAATGTGTTTTTTGAGCTATTAAATTTGACAAAATAATTTGGGGGTGATTGTCTGGGTGTTGCGTGTACGTGTGTGGTGAAAGTTTTTATGAACTGTGGGTGTATTTTTTTTCTTTATTTTTTTTTTTTGTTTTTTTATATGAGGATAAGGGGATAGATCAGGGGTGGGGGTTTTTTTTCAATCAGTTTCCGTGTGTAGGGGTTTTGTGGTTTTTGCATTTTTTCCCCCGGCACACAGTGACCTACTTTTCAAAAAAGCGAAACGGACTTGACATTGCACAAGATTTTGCTGGGGTTGGCACCGGGCCGTTTATAGTTTTCCCCCGAAGGACTTTGGTATATGGTGAATGAAAGGTGTTGTATGGTCGCACGTGGCGCGGCGTCCCGTGCCATGTTTTTTTGGGTTGTGTGTGTGGGGTTGTGTGTGTGGTTGTTGTGTGCTTTTTGGTTTTTAATTGGGTTTTGTGGTTTGTGGTGTGTGTATGTGTGTGTGATCCTGTCTCCCTGATCCAACAGAAGGAATTTTGATCACAAAATTAAAAATTTTGCTTAAATTTCCCCCCAAAAAATTTCCCCCCTCCCCCTCATATTTTCTTCCCCTTCCTTTTTTCCTTTTCATTTTTTTTCTTTTTTCTTTTTCCCAGAAATTAATTATGTTGATTAATTCGTGCTGCTGTGGGGTTTTAAATCGTTCTGCCTGACGGAAACAATTGATTTTGTGTCAAAGTATTTGGGGTTTAAAATGCTTGTTGATGAAGAAGTACTTTTGTGCTAGCAGCTAATTGCTGGTTTAACAGCAGTTGTTGATTGAAAAATTGATGTTGTTTTACGTTTTTGTACACCAAACCTAGCATCAGAACTTTTTTTTAGAGACAAATTTTGCTATAGTTTTTCCCAGAAATTCTAACTTTATTTTTTATCTACTCTTGTGACGTATTTTCCCTTTTTTAGGCTTATATAATACGTGTATTTGAAAGTGATAGTTATTGACTTAAAAAAAAAAAAAAAGAAGTTTGTGGATTTCCATAAAAATTTCTCATTTTAAATGTTTGGTTACTTTGATCTCCTTTGTGTATAAAATAAAAAGGGATGGATTTTTTTACTGTGTTGTTTTAAAACAGATCGATTTTTTGAGATCCAGAGCAGTTTTTGAAATTGACTTTTAGTATTGTTTGTTTTATTGGGGTTCTTCAAAACTTTTTATATTCTCCTGTTTGTTTTTTGAATAAAAAACCCTACTAACGGGTCTTCTATTTGATAGTTTATTTAAAACGTATGAACAAGAAAAATATAATAAATTAGCCAATAAACTTACATATTTAGTCTCTAATTAGACAAGTGGCCAACAAAACAGGGCCTCCCATAGGCTACCTGAAATTTTAACAGTTAAAAAACAAAAAAATGACATTGCAACCCTACTATAAAAAACGTGGGAAAAAGTTTATTTGTTTTTCTAGCTGAATCCCGACTTTTCCAAATATAACAGATGCATAAGAAAATTCCAGGGGATAAATCTTTCCCGGAAGACTCACAAAACCAAATCCACCGGGTTACTTACAATATAGTCCTCGCTCGTTTTAAAAGAAAAATAACCTTGAGTTTAAGACATTGAAAACCGTGGATTGAATAAAAATTAAAAACAAAAAAACCCAAAATTAATAGGTTTTTATACAGAAACCTTCGAAAACCAAATGGCTAGAAAAATTCAATCCCCGGGCAGGTAATACTTTTAAACAATGAAACAATTATTCTTGGGGGTTTTTTTCATAGACTTTTTAAACCTAAACCCAAAAAAGGAGCCCAACATTACTATTTTGGCCTAGATCAACTAATGTAGACCAATCGGATAACAAATAATCAGAACATTAAAAAATCATATCAAAATACACAAACAACCATAAAGAAGATGTGCCCCTCATGTGGGCGTGTTTATAATCCCTGTGCTTTACTTGGTTAAAAATGTATAAAAACCAAGTAGGGCATAAAACTATTTTTTTCAGGAAATTTTAAAAACTTTAACGGCAAGATTTTCCTTAGACTTGACAAACTCGCCTTACTGAAATACAAATCAAGACCTGATAAGTGCTGAATTTTTGGGTTTAGGAATTTACTTTAGTATCACAAAACCCCCCCTTTCATAAAAAAAAAGTTCAAAAAAAATCGAACCACCTTGGTAACAAAGACTGAAACCGAATACAAAAGCTTTTTAAAAACAAAGGGTTTAAAGAGCAGTTCGGGCACAAAGAAAAAAAGTAACTTCACTAAAAACGCAAACAAAAGTGATTACATTAAAAAATTGTTTAAAAACAAACCGGGTCTCCCAAATATGGAAAACCTCAATCTTTTTTAATAAACCCATATCAAAAAATAAAAGAAGTTAAAAAAATCAGCGATGAATTACAACACTTTTCAAACATTGCCCACAAAGTAATATCAAATGAAAGTAATGGGAAAAAGATTCCATTATTTAGAAAAATATACAACAAAAAAAATAAAAATTCCCCTTCAAAAAACTGCCAAAGACAATCCAGGTTGGAAAGCCTGTCCCCCTTAAAAAAAGTTCCGAACACGTGGTTTTGACAATCTAGAAAGAGAAAACAAGCTTTGGGGGTCAAGTTAAGCTGGAAAACTGACAACTTGTATAATTGTGCATGAGAAAACAACTTTCCGTATTTTAAAAAGGGAAAAAAATACCCTCCCCAAATCAGGTGAATGTTGTCCTTCAAATAAGACCAATTTTAAATTTTTGTCTTATCTAAACCCCTTTTAAAAAATATCCAAAAATCCTATTTCCACTTTTTAAACAAAATTTTAAAAGAAGATAGTCGGTTTTGTAAAAAATTTTCCCGTCAAAACAACTCTTTCACAAATTTAAAACAGTCTCCACACAAATCAATGAAAATAAATAAAGGCCCTTTTTTTTGTTGACTTTGAAAAAAAACATTTTATGTAACATCATTCCTTTTTATGGCTTTAAATTCACTTGATAAACTCACCCAAAAAGTAAATCTTTTGAAAAGTTTTGTCGAATAGGCGGCTATAACTGCAATATCAAAATCAACATACCCATTAAACATGGGAGTCCCCAAGGGGAATATGGGTCCATTTTATTTTCAATCTATGAAAAACTTACCCTTTCGAAGTAGCTTTAAAAATTTTCTGAGGGGAAAATCCCCCTATTTTGGATTGCCCCCAGATTACAATCAAACCTTTAAAATTATTGACGATTTTTTCTGGACTACTTAAAAATTTCCCCAAATGCGGGGAAAAACTAATGTATATATTACTCAAGACAAAGAGACAAAAAAGAAAGATAAAAAACAACTCTGTTATAGGTAAAGAAATTGAGAATTGATCCCACGAAATTTGGGTGTAATTTGAAAAATCTTACTTTGGGGGAAACCATGTGATGGCGAAGGAAAACGTCTTTTTTACAAGCTTCATTTTCAAAAAAAACATTTTCTGAAATATCCACTCTCGCAAACTTTTTTTGCGGCCCCATTTTGCTAAAGTTGACTAGCTTCATCTTTTGGGGGCAGCTGCAGTGCACAAATTTAAAATGATTTATGATTATATAAAAGGCATGAAAAACTTTTTCTATAAAAAAAAGCTCCCTAAAACCCATCAACGATTATAAAGGAAAAAAATATCCAACCTCAAAAACGACTTTTTCTAAATAAAGCTTATTTCCAGAAAAAATTGTCAATGGGAAATGCCCCCCCAAAAAATACCCAATACTTCAAAATCTAACACAGACTGTCAATTTCTAACATTTCCGAGACCGAAAATAATCTTTAAAAACAAGCTTCTTGTTCGGGAGTGACTTTTGGAACAAGTCCCCCAAAGCTTTAAAAATTTCAAAAAAAAAAAATCAGTTCAAGACACAGCTAAAAAAAAACCATCTAAAGCATGAATGCCTAGGGAAATTTACTAAAAAAGGGAAACAAAACCCTAATTAATACGGGAAAAACACCCAATTACATTTACCCCGCACTATGGATTCCTTCCAAAAATTAAGTTGTTTTCTGGACTAGAAAAACTACTCCCAAATGAATGGTGGAGGGAGGGGAGGCAGGAAAGAGGCACACTAATTATGAAAGAATAAGATAATTATGCAAAATAGTAAATAAACTCAATGTTGAACAAGTGGAAGGAGGAAATTTTAAAATCTTTTTTTGGAGACCTGATTGCTTGATAGTGTTCCTTTTCTCTCTTCACTCCCTTCTCTCCTCTTCCCCTTCTTCTCTCTCTCTCTCCCCCTCCTCTCTCTCTCTCTCTCTCTCTCTTCTTTTTGTTGTTGAGAAAGTGATCTAGCAATGTAAACTTTTTTTTTTTTTTTTTTTTTTTTTTTTTTTAAAATTATTTTTTAATTTTTTTTTTTTTTTTTTTTTTTTAAAACACTTTTTTATAAAAAAATAATTTTCCTCTTAACAATATATGTTTTTTAATCTGTCAGTATAATGAAATAAGTGTTCACATGATATTGCTTTTTTAAATGAATTTAGTTTTTTTTTCCCTTTTTTTTTTTTTTGTCTTGTTTGTTTTTTTTAAAAAAAAAACTAAACTTTAAAAAACACACACACACCCACCCCTCCCACTTCTCTCATTTTTTTTCCCCCCCCCCCCCCCCCCCCCCCCCCCCCCCCCCCCCCCCCCCCCCCCCCCCCCCCCCCCCCCCCCCCCCCCCCCCCCCCCCCCCCCCCCCCCCCTCTCCCTTTACCCCCCACAAAAATTTTTAACACATTTTTTTTCTCCTTTTTCTTTATGTATGAGTTCTTTTTTTTTAGCGTTTTTTTTTTTTTGTGAGTTATTGAAAAAAATTTTTGGGTTCCCTTTCTTTTCGAGAACTAACAGTTAGTTTCCTTGCGGAACTTTTTTTTTTTTCCCTTCCCAACCTTTCTCTCTCTCTCTCTCTCCTTCTCTCTTCTTCTCTCCTTCCCCTTTTGATTGGGCCTTCCCCCCCCCCCCCCCTTCTCCCCTTCCTTGTTTTTTTTGTAGAGTAACGGGATTTGGTTTTTTTTTCTTGACTATAATCTGCATGAGTATAATCAAAATTGGTGTGGGTATCGGGCCCGTTTGAGTTTTAATTTTTTTAGTTTTCATGAAACACAGACACTCTCTCTTCTTCCCCCTCTCTCTCCCCTCCCCTCCTCTCTCTTTTCTCTTCTTCTCTCCTCTCTCTCTCTCTCCTCTCCTATGACCGAATTAGCTGGGTTGTTTTTGGGGGTTTTTTTTTTTTTTTTTTTTCTTTTTTTTTTTTGTTTTTTTGTTTAAAAATAGGGTTTGAGGGTTTTTTTAAAAAAAATTTTTAATTTTAAAGATTATTTGGTAGATTTTATTATTATATTTTTATTTTATTTATTTTTTCATAACATATTTTTTGTTGGGGAGAAAAAAAATAAGTGTCCAAGGTGATGTATTGGGTTTTATTTTTATTTAATTAATTATTATTTTATTTTTTTTTTTTTTTTTTATCATAAAAATTTTTTTGATAGTAACAAAAAGGGGCCAAGGGGATGTGTACTTTTTTGAGACTTTTATTTTATACATCTCTGAAAAAAAAAAAAAAAAACACACACACAACACACACACACACACACTCTCTCTCTCTCTCTCTCTTCTCTCTCTCTCTCTCTTTTTCCTTTTTAGGCCGATATCAATTAATTTATTCTCTCTCCCTTTTCTTTTTTCTTTCTCTCTCCTTTCCCCCTCTTTCTCTCTCTTCTCTCCTCTCTCTCCCTTTTCTCCCCTCTCTTCTCTCCTTTTGTTTTTGTGTATTCTAATAAGGGCATATTCTATTTCGATTTTCAATATTATTTTGGCTTGTTGACTGTATTGGCTCCCGTGAATTCCTTTTTTTCTTATTTCCCGGTTTAAAAATATGTTACTTTCTCAGTATGAAGGGGTTTTAATTTTATGTTATAAGTTTGGCTCTCTCTCTCTCCTCTCTTCTCTCTCTTTCTCTCTCTTCTCTCTCTCTCTCTCTCTCTCTCTCTCTCTCTCTCTCTCTCTTCCCTTTGTTGTTATTGCTGTATTATTACTTTTTTTCTTTGTTGGGAATTGTTTGGATTTTTCGTTTTTAGTTTTTTTTTTGGTGATGGTGTGTGTGTGTGTGTGTGTGTGGGGGGGAAAACGGGGCTGTTTTTTTTTTTTTTTTTTTTTTTTGTTGTTTTTTTTGTTTGTTTATTTGTTTGTTTTTTGGGGTTTTTTTTTTTTTTCCCTTTGTTTTTTTGAGTTTATTTTTCTTGTTTTTTTTTGTTTTTTGGAAGGGTGTTTTTGTCGCTTTTTTTTGTTGTTGTTTGGGGTTTTTTTTTTTTCTTTTTTTCTTTTTTTTTTTTTTTTTTTTTTTTTTTGGGTTTTTTTCTTTTTGTTTTGGTTTTTTTTTTTGCTTTTTTTTTTTTTTTTTTTTTTTTTTTTGGGCCATGGGGGGGACTGGATGTAAAAAAGAACATAATACTTATTCATTATCCTGGAAAAAAAGAATTTGTTTCTATTACTTACAATGTGTAGATGTTCTTTTTATGACTTTATTGGCTTTTTCCCCTCTTTTATGAGAGTCTATGGGTATTGCACTTATTTTATTACCATGACATTTCATTTGCATGAACATATTTAAAATAGTGTTTGTGTTGTCGTGTGCTATGTGAGTATTACATATTTAGTACTATCCCTGAAACACCCCCCACCCCCACCCCCCCACACACACACTCAAACACACACACACCACACACACACACACACACACACACACGCTCAAACACACACACACACACACACACACACACACCACACCACACACATATCACTCACTCACCCACCATATTTCTCTCCCTAAACGACTGTTAGTTTTTAATTTCTTCTTGGTTTGTTTCTTGTTTTTATTGTGTGGATGTATGGGTATTAAATTTATTTCATTATCATGACATTATAATTTGAAACGAGTATAATCTAAAATGAGTGTTGATGGGATGGCATACTGTTTTGGGATTTATATATTGGATATTATCTCTGAAATACACACACACACACTCTCTGTCTCTGTCTCTCTCTCTCTCTCACTTTTATCGTCCTGCTTATAGTCATAGTATATCCTGATGAAGGATTTCATATTTTTATATTTTCAATACTTTATTGGACTTGCCTCTGTACTTAAGTTTTAATGAGTGCCCTATTTCAATATCTTATAATTATGTGTAACAAGTATGTGTACCATTTGACAATGTGTAGATGTTTATCTTTATGACTTATTAAGTTTGGTTGTGTTATTTTTCTTGGCTTGTTGTAGCTCTTGTTGTTGTTGTTGTTGTTTGTCTGTTTTTCTCTTTTTTATCATCTTTTTGTTGGTTTGGTTTTTTTCTTTCCTTTTGTTTGTTTGTTTGTTTTGGTTAGGGTTTTTTTTTGGGGGGTGGGGATAGGGGTGGGATATTCTAGGATTTTCTTTTAATTGCTTGCTTTGGGGGGGGGGGGGGGAGGGTTTGTTGGGGGGGAGCTGTTTTGAAAAGGGTTATTTCCCCTTGTTTTTATTGCGAGACTGTATAAGTATTGGGTTATTATTATTAAGATGTATCCCTAACGGGCGGGGACTGGATGTAAAAAAGCACATGTGTGCTTATTCATTATCCTCGAAATAAAAGAATTTGTCATTGTCATTGTCATTGTCATTGTCTCTCTCTCCTCTCCTCTCCTTTCCTTTCCTTTCCTCTCCACTCCTCATGCCCTTTGTCTTGTCTAATTCAATAGATTTTATCGTGGGTGTTGTTTTTATTGCAGTTAGAGATGAGATTATTAGTACTATTATAAGCGATACTGTTTTAGTTTGATATTGTTTTAGTTTGATAGTCCAGTGGATTATGGGCTTTTGAATTATGTATCGTATAGGGGTTCTACTTGTTTGAATATTTGTCTTTTTTTTTTTAAACTATTAATTTGATTGAAGGTGTATTTCCCCTTCCCCCTTGATACTCCTCCCCCACCCCCATCCTTTCCAATGCTTTTCTGTTATCATGGTTATGTTGTTGTCTCATGGTGATGGGGATCATTTGTTATATTGTTGTCTCATGGTGATGGGCGATTGTTGTTATAATTGTATCTCTATTATGATAATCATTATTATAATCTTATTTGCCTTATCTTCCTTTGATAGCTATTGTGTGAATATGTCATTTTTTAAAAGCGCTATTTGAAAAGTATGAACGCAAAAAAAGCACACGTTTGCTGGGTGGAGGAGGAGAGGAGGGAGGTCATTGAAGGTAATATTGTCAGTAATGACGAATGCCTAGTATTTTCTAACGTTTTATTCTTGTACCTTTTTATTATCTAAAGTATAAACGTGAAAAAATGGATGTAACAGTAGGTGAAGTAATTTGTTTGTCCTGACGTTTTATGATTTTCTTTTTTTAATTCTTAAAACATTTTTATTTAAATGTGTGTGTGGACGTGAGCGCGCACGCGCTCAGGCGTGCATGAGTATGTGTGTGCATGTATATGTATATGTGGTAATTTGTATTTTCAATGTATCTCCTTATCGATTTTTTCCTCTTTTTTTACTGGTTTAATTTAACGGTAAATGATGCAATAATGTAATGTCTTAGTATAATCATTACGAAATTTGTTCTTAGATAGATGGCTTGATGAAAAAAAGCAAATGCATTGCTTATTCAATGTACCATCTGGAAATAAAATTTTGACTTGACTTGACTTGACACACACACACACACACACACACACACACACGCACAAACACACACAACCCCTCCCCCCCCCCCCCCCACACACACACTCGCTAACACACCAACACACACACTCACACACTCACACTCACACACGTCTGATATCCACTCTTTAGTGGAAGGACGTTCAACTGAAGAACTAAATAACTAACTAACTAACTAACTAACAATCTGACCCGCGTCGACCACCTCACACCCAGGGTGCTGTGGACCTACCCGTGGCGGGACTGGCTGGTGGCGGACCTGATCAGCGGACTCTCCGTGGGCTTCCTGCAAGTGCCTCAAGGTCTGGGGGCTGGCTTCCTGGCCTCGCTCAGCCCCGTCAACGGCCTGTACTCCTCCTTCTTCCCCACCCTCGTCTACCTCTTCCTCGGCACCTCCCCTCACATCTCCATGGGCAGCAACTCTCTGGTGGCGCTGCTGACGGCCAGCCTGGTGGACAGGGAAGCTGCCGACTTCCGGTCCGCTCTGGGAGGTAGCGGAAACTGGAGCTCTGACCAGGAGCTGGAGTATAAGGTGAGTATGAGGAGGTGTGGATGTTGAAGAGATGGAGTATAAGGTGTGTATGGGGGTGTGAGTAGGTTATGAGGGGGTGGTTTGAAGAGCTGGAGTATAAGGTGCGTATGAGAGGAGTTAAGGGTTTTAAGGTATGTTTAAGGAGCTGGATATAAGGTGTGTATGAGAGCTGGAGTTATAAGGTGTGTATGAGGAGCTGGAGTATAAGGTGTTTATGAGGAGCTGGAGTATAAGGTGTTATGAGAGCTGGGTATAAGGGTGTTTATGAAGAGCTGGAGTATAAGGGTGGTATGAGGGCTGGGTATAAGGTGTAATGGGGTGTGTATGGTGTTGAAGAGCTGGAGTATAAGGTGAGTATAGGAGTGGAGTGTGAGTATTTACTGGGAGTATAAGGGGTGTATGGGGTCTGGTTGCAAGTTCAAGGAGGTGTGGGATGGTGTTGGGCTGGCAGTATAAGGTGGTATGAGGAGTGGATTAAGTGTGATGAAGTGGGTATAGATTTGTATGAAGAGTACCAGGTTTAGGGGGTGTAGTATAAGGTGTTTTGAGTGGAGTTAGTTTTAGAATATTGGTATAAGGGGTTTGGGGTGTGGATGTATGGTTTTGGGGTTATAAACTGATATTATAAGTTGGAGAAAAAGTGTTAGCAAGATAATGATGTATGAGTAGTAAATTGTGTGTGTTTGGTGTGTGAGGTTTATCAAGTGTTTGGTGTAGTGTGGTGTGAAATGGGGGTGGATATGTGATTTGGATATAAGTATTATGGGTGTGGTGTAAAATGTGTATGGTGTGGATACCAAAATGAAGTGTGATATGGTGTGATGGTAGGGTGTATATAAAGGTGTGTTCAGTGTGGTGATAAGGGTATGGTTATGGGTACATTGTGTCATAAGGCCTGGATACAAACATGTTATGGAAAAGGGGTGGGGTATAATGTGTATGAGGCGGTATAGTGTGTATCTGGGGTTGGTTTAAGAGGCTGGATAAATTGGATGGTCTTGAGTATAGTGTATGAGAGCTGGAGTATAAGGTGTGTATGAGAAATGGAGTATAAGGGGGTTTTGAGGGGCTGGGTATAAAAGGGTTTATGAAGAGTGGAGATAAGGTGTGATGAAGGGCTCGAGTAAAGGGGGTGCTGGGGGTTGGGAGTTGAAGGAAAGGAGTATAAGGTTGCAAGGGGGGGTTTTGGTGTTGAAGAGCTGGGTATAAGGGGTGTTTTGGGGGGGATGTTGACTGGGGTATCAAATATGTATGGGTCGTCTGAGTGCAAATGTTATGGGTATTTACTGCAGTATAAGGTTGGTAAGGGTGCGTGAATGTTGATTATTTGTAGAGAGCTACACTTTAGATATACATGAATATTTTTGTGTCCAGTTGATTTAAATATTTCTGCTAGAGTTGGGAGTGTAGGCTATGTATGCGTTTTTGGTTTAAACTCAATATTATAAGTTCAGAACAACGTAGCAACGATACATGAAATGAGTAGAAATATGTGTGTGTGTGTGTGTGAGAAGTTTATCAGTGTTTGGTGTAGTGTGGTGAAATGTGGTGCGATATAGTGACTTTGATATATTATTATTGTGGTGTAGTGTGTCATGGTACTGAATACCAAAATGAAACTTGATGTGCTGTGAGGTGGCGTGTTATAGGATGTTGATCACTGTTGTGCAAGAGGTATGGTTATGATGGTATTGTGCTACATCAGGCCTTATACAGTCATAATTATAGCAAAGTGTGATAATTAGCAGTAACGCGGCTTCATTGTATCTGATATGGTATAACATCCGCATGGATAAATGGATCGGTCTAGAGGTAACGCACCTGCCTAAAAAGCGAAAAGTCTGGGTTTTATAAGGGCCCATGTTCAAATCCCATTTGTGCCCGAAACTTTCCCATCATCCACTAGACCGTGAGTTGTGGTCTGGGTGCTGGTCTTTCGGATGAGACGATGAACCGAGGTTTCGTGTACAACACGCATTTAGCGCACGTAAAAGAACCCACGGCAAAAAGAGTTATCCCTACCAAAATTTTGTGGGGGAAAAGTCACTCTGAAAGGGAAAACAAATAAACATGCAGACAGGAAAAGAAAAAAATAATGGGTGGCGCTGCTCTTGTGGCAACGCGCTCTCCCCGGGAAAAGCAGCCCTAATTTCATTCAGATAAATCTGCCATGATTAAAGAAAGTGGTATACAATACAACAATACAATGCAATGAAATACAATACAATGTAATACAATACAACACAATACAATGCAATGCAATACAACACAATACAATTCAATACAACACAATACAACACAATACAATGCAATTCAATACAACACAATACAATACAATGACAATACAACACAATACAATGCAATGCAATACAACACAATACAATGCAATTCAATACAACACAATACAATGCAATTCAATACAACACAATACAATGCAATTCAATACAACACAATACAATGCAATTCAATACAACACAATACAATGCAATGCAATACAACACAATACAATGCAATGCAATGCAATACAATGCAATGCAATACAACCCACAATACAATGCAATGCAATAAATAAACACAATACAATACAACACAATGCAATGCAATACAACAATACAATACAATGCATTACAACACAATGCAATACAATGCAATACAATACAATGCAATACAATACAATGCAATGCAATACAATACAATACAATGCAATACAACACAATGCAATGCAATACAACAATACAATACAGTGCAATACAACACAATGCAATACAACACAATACAATGCAATGCAATACAATACAATGCAATGCAATGCAATACAATACAATGCAATGCAATACAACACAATACAATGCAATACAATACAATGCAATTCAATACAACACAATACAATGCAATGCAATACAATACAATGCAATGCAATACAATACAAGCAATACAATACACACAACACAACACAATAAAATACTATGCAATACAATACAACACTAACAATACAATGCAATACAACACAACAAAATGCAATACAACACAATGCAATACAATGCAATACAATACAATGCAATACAACACAACAAAATGCAATACAACGCAATACAATACAATGAAATTACAACACAATACAACGCAATACAATGCAGATAAATCTGCCATGACTAAAGAAAAAGTGGTATACAATACAACAATCCAATGCAGTGAAATACAATATAATCCAACCCAAACACAATCCAATGCAACACAACACAACACAATACAAATCCAATCCACCACAACACAACCCAAATACAACCCAACACACCCAAACCCAAACCCAAACACATCCTCTTTTGCCTTCCGGGGATCACACACACACACAAAAAACACACACACACCACACACACACACACACACACAAAACAACACACACCAAAACCACACACACACTCACACACACACACATTTCTCTCACCACGCCGCTGTGTGTGGCCACACCCAGGTGGGCATCTCGGCAGGCTCGTGCCTGCTGGTGGGGCTGGTCCTGCTCTTGATGGGGGTCTTCAGGCTGGGCTTCCTCACCAACTTCCTGGCCAAGTCCTTCGTGCAGGGCTTCACTTTCTCCGCTGCCGTGCACGTCTCCACCAGGATGGTATGGCTGGGGTCTGGCTAGCTGGCTAGCTGGGTGGCTGGCTGGGTGGATGGGTGGCTGGGTGGGTAGATGGGTGGCTGGCTGGGTGGCTGGGTGACTGGCTGGGTGTCTGGCTGGCTGGCTGGCTGGTTGGATGGGTGGGTGGGTGGCTGGCTGGGTGGATGGGTGGCTGGCTGGGTGGATGGGTGGTTGGGTGGATGGGTGGCTGGCTAGCTGGCTGGCTGGGTGTTGTTGTGGGCTGTGGGGGGACTGGGGGTTTTGTTCACACAGTCATACTAGTGTGTTTATTTTATTTTTTTTATTTTTTATATCGAGGATAATGGAATAAGCGCTTGTGTGTTTTAGTTTTTACATTCAGTCCCCGTGTGTATGCCGTTTTGTCAATTTTCTCATCTGTTCCCACTGGCACACAATGGCCTACTCTTACGAAAAGTGGAACAGGATTTAACGTGTGCACAAGATGTTCTGCGTGCGTTCGCACATGGGGCCTCGGGTTTGGAGTCTCATCCGAAGGACTTTTGGGGGGAGAGTGGTGTCTTTTGGGGAGTGTGTGGATGCGCGCCGCGTGCACGAACACATTAGCACGCGCGCATGCACGCACGCGCGCGCATGCACGCACGCGCGCGTGCTCACATGCACTTATCTATATCTATCTATCTATCTATCTACAGAGAGAGAGGGAGAGGAAGAGAGAAAAAGAGATATTTAAATAGTGAAAGAACATAACATCAATAGTAAAACCGACGTTAAAAACTCGCAGATCATATCTCCTAGTTTTAAAAATTGGTTTTGTCATTGATGATATCCATCCAGCCTGAGAGAGGCTCAGGACAGAAGCGAACATTAATTGCTGATGTTAAGAAAAATAAAAGAAGAAGAGGCTGAACACAGTTGTGTTTTTATTACTATGCTACTGTTTTACCTCAACTTTTACTTGGAGTAGTGCAGTGGTGTCCAGCAGCTTGTGTAAATTTATGGGTTTTTAGAAATATATATAATATATATAAAATTTTATATATATATTATTATAATATTATATATATATAATATAATTATATATATATAAGACACAGAGAGATATACATGTGATATTTACATATGTTATATATGTAGATTAAAAATATGACATTTAGATATATGATATATATATATATATATATAAATATCTCGATCTACGACAGATAGATAGATAGATAGATAGATAGACAGATAGACAGATAGATAGATAGATAGATAGATAGATAGATATGTGTGTATATATCTTTCTTTATTTCTTTCTTTATTTAATGTAACATATTTATCTTTACTTTTTCCATACTGTATTCGAATTTATTTATTTCTTGTTTTTTTATTATTAATTCTTTCTTATAAAAACGGATGGCTTGATAAAAAAAGGATAGAGAAGGGGGAGAGAAGCCTAGTGGTTAGAGCGTTGAGCTCATCACCTGATGGCCCGGGTTTGAGCCACCACAGAGGCACCCTTTCGAGGGGATTTCCCCCTGAAGTTAAATCAGTACCGACTCTACTCCCCTGGAAGTCCTTCAGAGGAAGCCAAAACCCGAAGTCTCGTGCACGAACGCAGACCATCTCCAGCACTTGTTGAAACGCCTTTCGCCTTTCGGGAAGAGTAGGCCATGGTGCGTCGATAGTAACGTTTGAAAAATTAACTTTTTAAAAAATCGTATGCGCACTGGTGTGTTTAGAAATCACCCCCGAAGTCGGAATTCTGCTACCTTAATGGTGGACAAAAAATGTTCGCATACGCAAAATCTCACCATTGGGGAACATCGGAGTGCTAGTCAGAAGAACGAACAAAACTCAACCCATCCTCCCTAGACATGGAGACCAGATATGGCTGATGGTATGGACGATGGTATGGACGATGGCATGGTCGATGGTATGGCCGATGGTATGCTCGATGGTATGGCCGATGGTATGGTCGATGGTATGACCGATGGTATGACCGATGGTATGGCCGATGGTATGGTCGATGGTATGACCGATGGTATGGACGATGGTATGGCCGATGGTATGGCCGATGGTATGGCCGATGGTATGGCCGATGGTATGGTCGGTGGTATGGACGATGGTATGGCTGATGGTATGGTCGATGGTATGGACGATGGTATGGTCGGTGGTATGGACGATGGTATGGTCGGTGGTATGGACGATGGTATGGACGATGGTATGGACGTTGCCAATACACAGCATGCAGTCTGAGACCTGGAGGGGGATGGGATCTGCCAGACTTGGTCAGCGTGTCTAAGACACACTGCCTGGAAGTGTCAGCATAAAGCAAGTCACGTGGAATCAAGTTACATGATATGTGTGTGTGTGTGTGTGGTGTGTGTGTGTGTGTGTGTGTGTGTGTGTGTGTGTATGTATATATGTGTGTGTGTATGTGTGTGTGTGTGTATGTATATGTGTGTGTGTATGTGTGTGTATGTATATGTGTGTGTGTGTGTATGTGTTGTGTGTGTATGTGTGTGTATGTGTGTGTATGTGTGTGTGTATGTTGTGTGTGTGTATTGTGTGTGTGTGTGTATGTATGTTGTGTGTGTGTATGTATGTGTGTGTGTATGTGTGTGTATGTGTGTGTGTATGTGTGTGTGTATGTATGTGTGTTGTATGTGTGGTGTGTGTATGTATGAGTGTGTGTGTATGTGTGTGTGTGTGTATGTGTGTGTGTGTGTGTTTGCTGCCTCATCTTCTGTGAACCACTAATCATATCATCATCATCATCATCATCAGACCCGTGACCTTGGCGGTCGTGGGGGAGACATGAAAGACGATGCCGTGGTAAGCCTCCTCCATCCATCTCGGTCCTCGGCTCTGCGCAGTAGTGCCGAGTCATTCATCCTGGTCCATTCTCTGATGTTGTCCATCCATGACTTGTTCTGTCTTCCCCTCCTTCTGCCACCTTCGAGTGTTCCCTGCAGTACGTGTTTGGGCAGAGTGTTGTGGCGGGTGACGTGGCCGAACCATGTCAGCTTTTTCTTCTTGACGATGGTGAGAAGGGGTTCCTGTGGACCTGCCAGCCGTGTTATTTGACTCTTGACAAATTCGTTGGTCTTTCGTTCTCTCCAGGATATGCCCAGTAGTTTTCTATGGCATTTTGTTTCGAATGACTGGATTCGCTTTTGCTGTTTCAGCAGTCAATGTCCAGGTTTCACTTCCGTACAGCAGGATCGACTGAATTAGGGCTTTGTAGAGCTTTTGTTTGATTGGGAAACTGATCTCTTTACTTTTCCATATGGTGGCGAGTTTTGTCATGGAAGATGTTGCCATGGTTATTCTGACTTTGATTTCTGTCGTCGATCGCCCGTCCTTTGTGAGTGTAGCGCCGAGGTATTTAAAAGCGTCTAACCTCCTCCAGTTGTTGGCCGTTCATGTAAATTTTAGCGGTGGGCATTGCTCGTGCTTTTCACAAGTACTTTACTTTTTCCGAGCTCACCTCCATCCCATATGCTCCAGTTTCTGTTTCTCAGGTCTGGTCGTAAGATCTTGCAGCTCTGTGTTACTTCCGCCCATGAGGTCCAATGTCATCGGCAAACCGTAAGCTGTTGAGGGGTCTGCCGCCAATGGAGTGGTGGGGTGGAAGTCATGGAGGGTCTCTTCATGATGTTTTCCAAGAACAGATTGAACAGGATGGAGATAACAGGCATCCTTGTCGGACCCCAACTGTGGTTTTGAAGTAGTCTCCGACCTGATTGTTCAGAAGGACTGCACTGCTTGCAGTGTTGTATAGTGCTTGAATGGTTTGCACTAGTCCTTCTTCAATGCCAAAACATTTGAGGCCCTGCACAGGCCTTCGTGCCATACTCTGTCAAAAGCCTTCTTGAAGTCGAGAAGTTGTGGAAAGGTCTCTTTGATGTTGAAGATGTTTTTCCATCATGATGTGGCAGTTAAAAATCTGTTCGATTGTGCCCCTGCCTCCCCTGAACCCAGCTTGTTCTCTGCAAGGTGTTCTTCTGCCTCCTTGAGTCGATTCAAAAAAACCCTTTGACCCATGATCTTGCTGGCGTGGCTGTGAGGCTGATTGTTCTATAGTTTTACATTGGCGTAAATTCCCTTCTTGGGCGGGGGTATGAATGAGTGATTGTGTCCAGTTGTTGGGCCACTGTTTTGTCTCCAAATCTTCTGACAGATAGCTGTAAATAATTTTATGTGATGACTGTTTCGCCACCATGCTTGAGGCTCTGCTGGTATATTGTCTGCTCCGGGGGACTTTCCTACTGGTAAGCTGCGGATGGCTTCTTCCACTTCTTCCCTCAGTATAGGTAATGGCGAGGGTGCTCTTGATGTTGCTGCTTTCTCTTCTATTATGCTCTTGTCAGGTTGTATTGGGTAGTTGTACAGTTCTTGACAATATTCAGACCACCTGTTCACTGCAGCTGAGCTTTCTGTGAGGAGGTTTCCGGAGCTGTCTTCAATGACTGATGATTTGGTTTGAAGTGGTTTTGTGAGTTTCTTCGGGTGTCGAATCCCTTTATACTGTTCCCCCACTTTCATGTTTTTTTCGATCTCTCACTTGATCATGATCCACTTCTCTCGGGCCCCTTTAACATTGACTTCTTCACGAGATTGTTGGCCTCCCGGGTATTTTTTTTAGGGTTGGAAGCCCTGGTTGGTTTCAGTGCTCTTCTTGTATGCAGAGGTCCAAGATGTCATTGGTAGTCCATGGCTGGTGTTTATTCCTCTGACGACCGAGTACCTCCTCTGCTGTTTCTCGGACTGCCTCATTGAAGTTGTTGGTGAGGTCATTGATGTCATTGTCCAGGAGGGTTAATGCCGCAAAACGTCCGCCAAGCTTAGCTTGGAAGATCTCCTCGACATCTGGATCTTTTAGTTTGTCCACGTCAAATTTGATACGTGGGTTTGCAGGCTGTTCATATCATATCATATACTTTTTTTTAATTGCATGATGATGAGGATGATGTAATAATGCTGCTGTGGAAGTGCATTTGCTGTGAGACTACGTGACAGGGATGAACTCTACCGCTTCCCATCATGATAATTATACCCCCGGCATCCATCGGGCCCGAGAGATACAGACACCTGCAGTGTTGGTCAGGTCATTTGAGCAACACTCTCAGAATCACATCCGTCAAGCAGATGGAGCTCAACTGTGTGGTCCCAGTCTTCCCAAGGAGCCCAAAGCACACTCACCCTGGGTAGGAGTCAGCTGGAGTCCGAAAAAATCCCTATGACTCTTATGGGATTCGAAGCCGCGACCTTCCTCCAGTCCGTAACCCAAGGCGCTAAACCACTTCGCCAAGGTGTCTGGTTAAGTCATAGTTATGATGTTTATTGAACACACAGTATTCCGAGTCTTTCACTGCTCCTCTACGCCTCCTCATGCTGGTGTGCAGATGGTGGAGATACTGCACATCAGCATTCCCTCCTACAGCGGCTTCGGGAAGCTGGTGAAGTCGTGGGCGGCGATCGTGCAGCACATCGGGGAAAGCAACCCGGCTGACGTGCTGGTGGGCGTCATCAGCATGGCGCTGCTCATCACCCTCAAAGTGGCCGTCAACAAGATCCTTCAGGACAAGCTCAAGTTCCCCATCCCTGTCGACCTTCATCGTCATCGTCATCGCCACCGTCATCTCCCACTTCGCTCTCCTCAACAGCAGTTACGGGGTGGGCATCGTGGGCAACGTCCCCACCGGCCTGCCGGCGCCCTCCTTGCCCGACACGGGCAGCCTCTCCCGGGTGGCCGCAGACGCCTTGGTGACGGCCATCCTCATCTTCGCCCTCACCATCTCCCTGGCCAAGCTGACGGCCAAGCTGCACGACGTCAGCATCGACGACAACCAGGAGATGGTGGCCTACGGGCTGTGTTCTCTGGTGGGGGCCTTCTTCCAGAACTTCCCCTCCTGCACCGCCCCTCCCCGCACCATGATGCTCAGCTCGCTGGGCGCCAAGTCCACGCTGAACGGCGTGATGTCGGCCCTCTTCCTCTTCCTGGTGTTGGTGGTGGCCGGCCACCTCTTCGTGTCCCTGCCCATCTCCACGCTGGGGGCCATGATCATCATCGCCATGAAGGACCTGCTTCTGCAGGTACAGTGCTGCTGCCGCTGCTGTGGGCAGTTCTTGCTGGTGTGGTATTTTAGGGTTGGTTGGGTTCTTTTGTTGTCCTTGCGGGGGGTTTATTTTACGTTATCTGTTGTGTGCTTCGTTGTGTTGTGTTGTGGTGGTGCTGTGTTGTGTTATCTTGTTATACCTTGTCACGCCTTGCCTTGCCATGCCTTGCCTTGCTATACCTTGCCATGCCTTGCCTTGCCTTG
The DNA here is from genome assembly GCA_028751875.1 of Rapana venosa. Taxonomy (NCBI): domain Eukaryota; kingdom Metazoa; phylum Mollusca; class Gastropoda; order Neogastropoda; family Muricidae; genus Rapana; species Rapana venosa. The sequence goes on from CM054148.1 coordinate 4,952,799, forward strand.
CCTTGTCATACCTTGCCATACCTTGCCTTGCTATACCTTGCCATGCCTTGCCTTGCCTTGCCTTGTCATACCTTGCCATGCCTTGCCTTGCTATACCTTGCCATGCCTTGCCATGCCATACATTGCCTTGCCATGCCTTGCCTTGTTTTCTTTTGCCTCTATTGCTTTGCAGTCTGATGGAATACGGTGCAAAATGATCACGGTTCTTGATGAACAAACTCATTCTGTGAGCTCCTTCCTCTTGACGTTAAAATTAATGTAGAAAGAAACAAAGAACAAGAGCTGGCTCATTTCCCTTGGTAAGTACCAAGGACACAGAATAAAAATGAACCCAGCCAGGATTCAAGTTGTAGTTTGACTTTCACTTACCCCTCTACAAGAAGACATATACCAGGTATAATCACATCTTCCTCCATCCCACTCACAACAGCAAACCTACACTAAAACAGTTGGGAGTTTAACGTATGTGCAAACTATTTTGCCCACGTTAACAAAAGGATCTTGATTTCAAGCTGTAGTCAAAGGACATTCAGGGAAGTGGAGAGAGACTTTCAGGGAAGTGGAGAGAGCTCGAATCCTACTCTATGACAAAAACTCCAATCCCATGAATGGATGCCAGACACCAGTGTGGACTGTTGCCCTCAGATAACATCAGATCAGGAGTTTGATTCCAGGCTGTGACCACAAGGTTATCCCACTGTAGCCAGATATCAGTTCTCGGGGGATATCCATTAGGTATCAAACATGTGATGAAATGACATACAGCAAGGGCTGTGTTATCATGTGTTGTGTACTTCTTCAGCCTCAACAGATAGTTTTCCATGAAATTAGGGCTGTGCTCCCGGGGCAGAGTGAGTGGCCACAGGAATAGCGCCACTTTAAAAACAGTACTCTGTGCATCTGTATTTCTTTTCTTGCCACAGTAGCATTTTGGTTTTCTTTATAAAAATAATTTTTCCAGGGACAACTCTCTTGTTGTTGTTGATTCTCTTTACATTAGCTGAATGTGTGTTGTACATAAGACATTGATGTATTATAATAATAATAATAATAATAATAATAATAATAATAATAATAATAATAATAATAATAATAATAATAATAATGATAATAATGATAATAATAACAATAATAATGTATGGAATTTATACAGCGCTGAATCTTGTAAAGCAACAAATCAAAGCGCTTTTTGTTTATATCGAGGATAATGTAATAAGCACTCATGTGCTTTTTACTTCCAGTCCCCGTGTGTATGCGGTTTTGTAAATTTTGTCATCTGTTCCCACCGGCATACAATGGCCTACTCTTTCGAAAAGTGGAACAGGAATTAACGTGTTTGCAAGATGTTCTGCATGCGTTCGCACACGGGGTCTCGGTTTATAGTCTCATCCGAAGGACTTCGGTTTGTATGTATCATCTCATCCAAAAGACTAGTACCCCTCCCACCACTCGAGATCCAATAGAAGGGGGAAAAGTTTGAGCACAAAGAGGAATGGAACCCACACTTCTTGTTTATAGGCATGTGGATTACCTGTAGATCACTGATCCACATATGCTTTGAAAATAAACGAGCAACATTTCTACTGGGAGGTATCCACCTGTGTAAAACTGAGGTGTGTATTTTAATGTCCGTTGTGTAATTCTATTCAGATTTGTGGCTTGAAGTCCCTATGGAACATCAACAAGGCTGACTTCTTCATCTGGGTGGTGACTGCTTTCTTCAGCATCATTGGCGACCTTGACATTGGTCTGCTGGCGGGTGTGATCTTCTCCATGATCACGGTGATGATGATTGGTCAGTTGGCCAAAGGGACGCTACTGGGCAAGGCGACCAATGAAGATCTTGTGCTGGCTTTGAACCGTAAAGGGGTCAGTCCTGTTCCTGGCGTGAAAGTCTTCAGGTCAGTTCACTGCAGCGTTTTGGGGTGTGTGTGTGTGTGTGTGTGTTGTGTGTGTGTGTGTGTGTGTGTGTGTTTTTAGTGTGTGGGTGTGTTATATTTTCATCAGCAATATTTTAAGATACTCATTTTCTTCCCATACTGAAAACTGTCCAAATAAGCTGCTTATCTCTCTGATCTGAAATGCATAGTTTGTCTGGCTATCTGTATTGCCAGACTAAAAATACCTAACCAAACCCTACACTCAACACACAACACACCCGTGCGCATGCGCTTATGAAAACACATACATTTCAGAGAAAAAGCATGCACACATGCACATAATTTAAAAAAACAATAAAATAATAATAATAATAATAATAACAACAATATAATAATAACAATAATAATAATAATAATGATAATGATGATGATAATAATAATAATAATAATGATAATGATGATGATGATGATGATGACAATGATAATGATAATAATAATGTATGGAATTTATAAAGCGCTGAATCTAAGCAACAATCAAAGGGCTTACATTTAATCATTTACACGATGTGATCACATGTCAATTTACACAAACACAGGTGCGCTCGCACACACACACACACACACACACAATACTCACACACGCTCACACACACATACACACACACTAATACACTCCCACCTGCTAAGCCCCAACAGTGGTTTGCTTGAATACACACATACACATGCACTCACCCACAAGCGCTCGCACACACACACGCACACACGCGCACGCACGTACACACACACTCTCAAACACACACACACAAACAAACACACACACACACACACACTCAAATACATGCACGCGCATCAACACACAAACACACACATACGCACACACACACACACACACACTCACACTGGTATCACTTGGGGGATGGGATAGCCTAGTGGTTAGAACATTGCGTTCGCAATCTGACGACCCGGGTTCGGTTCCCGTTCAAGGGGATATTTTCCCCTGGAGTTAACATCAGTGCAGACTCCACTCTCCCCAAAAGTCCTTCGGATGAGACTATAAACCGAGGCCCCGTGTGCGAACGCACGCAGAACATCTTGCGCACACGTTAAATCCGGTTCCGCTGTTTGTAAGAGTAGGCCATTGTGTGCCGGTGGGAACAGATGACAAATTTACAAAACCGCATACAGGCAGGGACTAGATGTAAAAAAGCACATAAGTGCTTATTCCATTATCCTCGATATAAAATAAATAAATAAATGAATAAATAAATAAAATAAAGTGGAAAGACTTTAAATCTAAAGACGACCACTACTACTACTACTACTACTACTACTACTACTACTACTACTACTACTACTACTATTACTACTACTACAACTACTACTACTACTACTATACTAAACTCACACACATGCACCCACACATTGTTAACAGCAGGAAAAAGAATCCACACTCAACAAACCCATCACTCCCTTTAGGCAATTAAGCTTTTCGCCAGTTGGTGTACCTACAAAAACTGAAAGCCTGCATGACTAGTGTGTGTTGAAGCAGCTGCCTGCCCTAGGAATGAGTCTGATGGCAATGTGTGTATAATAATAATAATAATAATAATAATAATAAATAATAATAATAATAATAATAATAATAATAATATTTATATAGCGCTGAATCTTGTAAAAAGACAAACAAATCGAAGCGCTTGCACTCAATCATTTACAGGCATGCAACTCTCCTTAAACATAATGAAAAACAGATTTCAAAACCATGCGCGCGCATGTATGCACGCATGCACGCACACACACGCGCACACACACGCGCACGCGCACGCACGCGCGCACACACACACACACACATACACACACACACACACACACACACACACATGTATACTGCTATGCTGTAGCTGTCGGTTTTCTTTCTGATGAAACTGCAGTGTTTCACAATGTGCAGTGTGACCTATTCTGGTTTTTTTCCCTGTTGTACAGTCAAGGAAGCACAGGTGTTGGTAGTGTTCGACAGTTCTTGTTAAATTAAGTCAGTGATGTTGTTTGCTTCAACAATAAGTACTGCAGGGCGGGGTTGGGGGGGGGGGGGAGGGGGGAAGGAGAGAGAGAGAGAGAGAGAGAGAGAGAGAGAGAGAGAGAGAGAGAGAGGAGAGAGAGAGAGAGAGAGACAGACAGACAGACAGACAGACAGACAGTCAGACAGAGACAGAGAGACAGAGAGAGGAGAGAGAGACAGGGAGAGAGAGACAGACAGAGAGGAGAGACAGACAGAGAGAGGAGAGAGAGAGGATAGAGAGACAGGGAGAGGAGAGAGACAGAGAGGAGAGAGAGAGGAGAGGGAGACAGAGAGAGGAGAAAGAGAGAGACAGACACAGATAGAGACAGAGAGACAGAGAGAGATAGACAGAGAGTCAGACAGACAGACAGACAGGGAGACAGAGAGAGAGAGAGGGAGTTGATGTCAATCTTTATTTCTAAGCATCAAAATACTTTTGTTCTCACCTGGTCCCCTTTTTATTATTCTGTCTTTCTTTTGTTGTTTGATTTCGAGGATAATGAATAAGCACTGAAATGGGTTTTTTAGCCATCCAGTCCCCATTTGCCTGTGGACTACAAATCATACAATACAGCTGTGACGAAGGAGGGAACAAATGGCAAAAAAGAAGAAAAAAGGCGTATACATATCCAATTCAAACTAAATCGATTTTTAAAAAACCAAACACATCTAATATCGAAATATCAAGTAGAGTATACACGTGCATGCTTAACAAAAGAGTCCAGTCAGGAATCTTATATCTCAGATCTTGTGTTCTCGTATCTTTAATAATATAAGTAAGATGTATTAAGAGAAAGAGAGAGAGAGAGAGAGAGAGAGAGAGAGAGAGTAGGTAGGTAGGTAGAGGAGAGAGAGAGAGAGAGAGATAGGTAGGTAGAGAGAGAGAGAGAGAGAGAGAGAGAGAGAGAGAGAGAGAGAGAGAGAGAGAGAGAGAGAGAGAGAGAGAGAGAGAGAATGGTCTTTATTTTCCGAAGGTAACAAAGTAAGTATTGAGAGAGACAGAGACAGACAGAGGTTTTGGAGTTAGCTGTGATAGGACTTAATTTATCAATTTGGTGGAATTCTGTCTGAGTTATCTGCTTCTGTATCTTCTGTCGGAGCGTTTTCTTATAATTATTGGGGCCTAGAACTGTTCTTGACAACAGAATCATGCATCATGTACTCGCTGAATTATGTTGGTGCAACAGGCTGCGCTCTGCAGATTTAAACCACAGATAATTGTCTTATTGTTAGATTATATGCAGGGTATTTTCTTTCTCTCTTTCCCTCCAGATTCGAATCAGGCCTGTACTTTGCTACTCAGGAGCGATTCAGAAAGCAGCTGTATACCCTGGTGCTGGATCCCTCCAGCCTCCCTTCCTCCATCTCTGTCCAGCCTCCCAAGGCCAAAGACCCACCCAACACCCCAACCTCGGACCCCACCCCTGTCCCTGACTCCTCCTTCATCACCGACAGCCAAGCCGCCTCTCTCATTTTGCAAAAAGCGCGGGAAGAAGACGAGCACGTGACACGCCACGTGATCCTGGACTGTTCGGCCATGACCTACATTGACGTGGCAGGGGTGGACATGCTGAAACTGGTGACCACGCACTTTTCCCGTGCTTGTGTGGAGGTGTGGCTGGCTGAGGTGCCCCCAGGGACCTTGAGCACTCTGGAGCGGGCAGGGTTTGTGGACGGTCTGGGCAAGGAGAAGATATTTTATTCGGTCATGGACGCTTTACAGAGAGTGAGCCAAGCTTAGGTACAATAGTTATTATGTTGCTGATGCTTTGCTGGAACCGTGGAGAATGGGGTTCTGTTTCGAAACTGATCTCTGATGCAGTCCTGTATCTTCCTTGTGATGAATCTCTCTCTGTCTTTCTCTCTCTGTGTCTCTCTCTCCGTCTCTCTGGTTACCAAGTTTAAACCCTAAGTTGTTGACAGCAGAAGATGTGTACATACATATGAGTACATTTGTTCAGGTAAACCAATACTGTATTTGTATAATGAAATCATTGTTCTTTTCCATTGTGTATTTATATATTATATATTTATATGTTATTTTGATTATAGGTGGATCGGTGGTCTAGAGGTAACGCGCCTGTCTAGAAAGCGAAAAGTCCGGGTCTGAAGTGTGCGGCGGTTCGTACCCCGTTTGGACCGGAAACTTTTCCCCCATCCATTAGACCATGAGTGGTAGTCTGGGCGCTAGTCTTTCGGATGAGACGATAAACCGAGGTCCCGTGTGTTACACGAACCCACGGCAACAAGAGAGTTGTCCCTGGCAAAATTCTTAGAAAAAAGCCACTCTGATAGGGAAACACATACAGTTGCAGACAGGGGGAAAAAAAAATTGGGTGGCGCAGCGCTTGTGGCGACGCGCTCTCCCGCTCTCCCCGGGGAGAGCAGTCCGAATTTCACGGAGAGGAATCTGCCGTGACTTAAAGTGGTATGAAATGAACTCTGAGCGCTTTGATTTATTGCTTTACAAGATTCAGCGATAAATAAATTCCATACATTATTATTATTATTATTATTATTATTATTATATTATATCTATATATATATATATATATATATATATATATATATATATATATATATATATGATATGACACTTTCTCTTTCTTTGTCTACTTTTGTGAGTCTATGTTTTTGCTCTGCGTACATCACTGCGTGCTCATCTGCACGTGCATGCACACATGTAATAATAATAATAATAATAATAATAATAATAATACATGGAACTTATATAGCGCTATATCTTGAAAAGACAAATCAAAGCGCATGCATTCAACCTAATCTTACACAGTCATGCAATAAATGATAAATGATCAAACATTGACAAACATTCTTTGTACAATGCTGATATTCAGCACCTTTATTGCTGCGTATTTATACACCTAGTAGATGGGATTATGTTCAGTTTACAGGCTCCAGTCTGTATAATCAAATTACTAGGGGTATAGAAGTTACATACATGTCGTAGGATGCATAATTATCAAGCAGTATTTATTTTTTTTAAATACCTAGCCTTTTTTCCTTCTCTGTACAAAATGATGTGATGGAAAATTCACTGCCTGATGACACTGAAGAATGCCAGTACAAATAGCGTTCTTACGAGTCACTTCTACAGTTTCTGAAAAGGACTTTACTATGGTAAGGATTGTTGTCTGAAACATAGGGGTTGTAATAGCAGGTAAACAAAATTGGGCATTTATCATGAACCAACTTGCAATACAGTACTGATGTTTTCCTTTATATTCTTTGTTTTAGGGGAACAAAACCCTAATACTAGTACAGTTCAGCCTGACTAGTCCCTTTCACTGCTCTAGTGCCTTAACTTACCCGTAAATGGAGTGTTTCCAATGATTGATCTTGAGCATCAGTGCAGTTACCTCACAGATTATCTGGACAAATCAAAATGTGATAATATACAAGCTTTATATATTGTCTTTCAAAGCTTTCATGCCATGTTTATATTGTTATCTTTCTGGCTCAAAATTAGCATTTTAACTTTGCTCATTGTACTTTACACATGCTCAACCCATTTACATTATTTCGTAGAATAGCTCAATGTACATATCTATGCATCATCTTGTCTTCTACTAGAATGTCATAGTGAATTTAAACAAGAGAGGCTAATTTGGTTGATTACCTCCAGCATTCAGTGGTGACTTTTTCTTTCTTTTCTGGAATATACTTTTCACGTTTTTGGCCTAGTTTCCCACTTGTTCTTCATCAGGCTTGATTATTTCTATACTAATACCAGGATTAGGTCAGAAGAAATATAAGCTTGTGTTATTGGAGTAAAACGTTTCACAACAGACTTGATGTTTGAGACAATTTCATCAACATAAACAAGAGAGATAAAGCCTCATGATGATGGTCGACTTGTAGCAAAAATTGTTGAAATTGTTAATAATTTGATCGACATTAGCTGTACACTGGGTTTTTTATTTAATGAAGGTATCACTCTAAATATGTTTTGCCGTCAGCACCTGGGCTTTATCACAGTTCTTGATAAAACCATTGACGCTGGGGGCAACAGCAAAGTGAGAGGCTGTATGACCAGTGGCTTTCCCACTCATGGAATTCCACTTTACAGCTTAGTCTTTAGTGATCGACTATGACTCTCTGACTAGGAGGCTTGACTCGCACAGTCATGTGCTGCAGCCCTGGGGGCTGGTTGGCCTTTGAAGAACATCTCCAACGCTGACTGTCCTTATTCCCGCTTGGCCGAGAGAGTGGGGATGTACTGTGGGCAAGGCATCTCCACTCTAATCAAATTTCTGCCCAGTTTCCAAAACAGCAGCTGCCTCCTATGCTGTTTTGGAGGTCATCGTCGGACACGACGGACAAACATACATACATACATGTTTTGAATAGAACATATAAAGAACACAGCGATGACTACAGATAGCTGGTAGACATCAACATGCTGAATGACTGCGGGCTTTGAGTCAGACTTAAATCCAAACAGGAGCTTTGCCCTTCAGCCCTGTGTGTAAAGGCTTGTTTGACAATGTGTACAGCTGATACAGCTTTCTGTTCGTGTTTCCTTTCCCCCCTTTTCCAGTCCATTCCTCATTTTTGGTTAGGACAGTCTGACAGCTTTTTTCTCATAACAGTTCACAGCATGTTGCCTGTACAGTTTTGCTCTGGTCACCATGTACTGGAACTGTCAACGGGGATGTCAAGTCAAGTCAAAATATTTCAATCATCCCATGAGGAGCAATTACAACACTGACAGGCACATGCATTTATAAGGATGATGGTAAAAACACGAAGAAATGATGCGATATTTTGTTGAAACATCCCAATATAACTTCAGACCAAAGTTACACAGGATAGGAACAAAACGTCCATTCTATACGGTGTTCTGTACGGTGTTTCTTATACGTTCTTTTCCTGATGATATTTTTTTCATCAGTTTTTACGCCTTGTTATAATCTGGAGATGATGAATGAAGTGGAATGACTGAGGTTCTGAGCACAGTGTGGTGTTATTTGCCTGAAGAACCTGTCAGATCAGGAGATCCGCGTTCTAACCACAAGACCAGCACCCACCCCCAGTAGTGGGATAGTGGGACAGGCTGAGCAAAGCCACAACTTAAGAGCCGAATTCAGAATACATTCACTGCAGTGTCATGGAATTACTATCATAATGATAGGTATGGGGACGGGATAGCCCAGTGGTCAGAGCACTCGCTCTCCCCAAGGTAAGGTTAAGCAGCATTGAGCATCGTTACCAAGTGGATGGGTGACTGTTTGCGTGCCTTGGCTTCAGTATAGTCCCCCAGCCCACCCAGCTGTATATAAGTACCTGCCCTCTGTAGGGACAGGAAAGGTAGTTTAAAGTCAATTATATAAGGGGATGGGCTAGCTCAGTGGTCAGAGCATTCGCTTTCCCCGGGCCAAGGTTAAGGAGCATCGCGGGTGGTTACCACTTGGATGGGTGACCGTTTGCGCGCCATGTCTTCAGTGTCAGTCCCTCAGATCACCCAGCTGTAAATGGGTACCTGCCCTCTTTAGGGACATGGAAGGTAAAGCAGCGAGGGAGAGGAGATGGGCGCCACCCTCAATATGCTGGCCCCTGGAGAAGCCGAGGTCTCTGACATCTCGCTCCCCAACGACAGCATAAGTTAAAGGAACACCTTCACCTTACCTTATTTATCATACAGATGGGTGTGACCTTCTCTGGTACACAATTTATTTTACTTGGATTGTTGAGGATATCGAAAGTTAAATTATAGAGAAAATTGTGTGTGTGAGAGAGAGCAGCGTGCGTGCGCATGTGTGCGTGTGCGCACCCATGTAAGATATATATGTGTGTGTGTGTGTGTGTGTGTGTGTTGTGTGTGTGTGTGTGTTCTGTGTGTGTGTGTGTGTGTGTGTGTGTGTGTGTGACAGAGAGTGCGTACGCGCACGCGCGCGCGTGTGTTTATTGATTTTGTAACTGGAGAGCACACGTTATGTGTTGCCTTTTGTAATTATTCTTGCTTGTCAGGGGTCATACATATTTGCTGTCGTCTCTTTATATTATGTGGCTGTGACCCTAGCTTAATAAATCACCTGACGCCGAAAACATATAATAAATCTTTCCTTTGATGACATGGCTGTTTTCTGGTATCTTTAGTTATTGGATGAAAGCAAGCAAGCAAGCAAGCGCGTGTGTGTGTCTGTGTGTGTGTCTGTGTGTGTGTCGGTGTGTGTATGTGTGTGTATGTGTATGCGTGCACGCGTGCGTGTGAGGGTGTGTGTGTACGTATGCGTGCGTGCGTGTGTGTGTTTGTGTGAATGTTTGTGTGTGTGCATGGGTACGGTGTGTGTGTTGGGGGGGGGGGGGGTGTATGCGTGTGTGTGTATGTGCGTGTCTGTATGAGCGTGTGTGTTATGTGTATGTGTAACAGTAGACTGCCAATCTGTTCCTTTTTTTTAAAAACAATGATCATCACCACCGGCCCCTCTCTCTCTCTCTCTTCTCTCTCTCTCTCTCTCTCTCTCTCTCTCTCTCTCTCTTCTCTCTCTCTCTCTCTCTTGTCTCAAAAAACTAAACAAACCGGTTTTTTGTGTATACTTTATTATAATCTGCATCATTCATGACAAACGTTTAATGAAAACACATACAAGTTTATCTGCTCACATAACCAGTTGCTGATCTGATTACTAGTAGTCTTGGCTACTTAACAGGCGATTATAAAAACACAGACAATGCAAAGGGTAATCATCTAAAACGTGTTGTTCTTTGTGTAACATGTCTTATCTGCCTGGCTGGTCGCTTGGTTGGTTGGTTGGCTTCGTTAAAGTCTATTTATATAAGGGGACGGGATAGCTCAGTGGTCAGAGCACTCGCTTTCCCCTAGCGAATGTTAAGCAGCGTCGAGCGTGGTTACCACTTGGATGGGTGACCGTTTGTGCACTTTGGCTTCAGTACAGTCTCCCCCCCCCCCCCCCCTCCCCACCCCCCCTCTCCCCCCCCCCCCCCCCCCCCAGTTCACCCAGCTGTAAATAGGTACCTGCCTCTTTAGGGTCAGGGAAGGTAAAGCAGCGAGGGAGAGGAGATGGGCGCCACCCTCAATATTCTGGCTCCTAAAGAAGTGAGGTCTCTGACGCCTTGCTCCCCTACGACCACATAGGCTATGAGACACCTTTACCTTTTTTTTTATTTATACAAGCAGACAGGGGAGAGAGGAGGGAGGGAGGGGGGAATAGCACGGTGGTTAGAGCGTGGTGATCGCGGTTTGAGGACCCGGGATTGAATCCGGGTTCGAGCCACTACCCAAACACCTGCTCAACGGGATTTTTCCTTTAAAGTTACAACCAGTGTCGACGCCACCTCTCTAACAGTCCTTAGGCTGAGACTATAAACGGAGGAGAACCCGTGTACGAACACACGCAGAACATCTTGCGCACTCGTTAAACCCCGTTATGCCTTTCGGAAGTGTAGGCCATTGCGTGCCGGTAAGAAGGGATGACAAAAATCAAAACGCACGCACACTGGTGTTGTTTTAAGGCGTCATCCCCGAAGTCGGAATGTGGTTACTTTAATGGGGATAAAAACGGTTGCATAGCGAAAATCTCCTCATTGGTGAACCTTGGAGCTCTAGCTAAGGAACAAAACAAAAACGAAGAGTTTTAGACAGTAAAGATATCCAGGCGATATGACGACATGTCTGACATGATACAGGACTTGACCTGACCCTAGCAGCTCTGTGTGTACTATACCCTGGATACTGCAGGTCTGATATTCCACAGCCTAGTAGGTCAAGAAAAGGTCAAGGTGTCCCATAGCCTGTGTGGTCGTAGGGGAGGAAGCATCAGAGACCTCAACTTCTCCAGGGGCCAACATATTGAGGGTGGTGCCCATCTCCTCTCTCTCTCGCTGTTTTACCTTCCCTGACCCTAAAGAGGGCAGGTACACATTTACAGCTGGGTGAACTGGGGGAACTGTTCTGAATCCAAGGCGCGCAAACCGTCACCCATCCAAGTGGTAACCACGCTCGATGCTGCTTAACACTGGCTGGGGAAAGCGAGTGCTCTGACCACTGAGCTGTCCCGTCCTACAGTAGATGACAGCTTAAATAAGCTATCAGCCTGTTATGCAAGACCCGCTGTATGCAACAGCTTTGATAACTGTATCGTGATCTGCTGTGTAATATACCCTATATATATATATCACTGGTTTGATAAATCATGGGCCTGATAATTATGAAATACTCCCGATGTAACACAGGTTTGATAGAATTATCACTGGCGTCATATGTTATTTGCCATGAGCATCATAGGTGTAATCATGGCCCGTCATAGACTACACGCTATGTGACACTGGTTTAATATATCACACAACCTGGAATGTAACACAGCCCATATAAACCAGGTTTGATACATCGCAACCTGGTAAGTAATACAGCCCATACAACACAGGTTTGATACATCGCAACCTGGTAAGTAATACAGCCCATATAACACAGGTTTGATACATCGCAACCTGGTAAGTAATACAGCCCATATAACACAGGTTTGATACATTGCAACCTGGTAAGTAATACAGCCCATATAACACAGGTTTGATACATCGCAACCTGGTAAGTAATACAGCCCATATAACACAGGTTTGATACATTGCAACCTGGTAAGTAATACAGCCCATATAACACAGGTTTGATACATCGCAACCTGGTATATATCATAGCCCATAATTAGGACACACGTGTGATACATCACAACCTGGTATGTAACATAACCCATAATACACAGGTTTGATATATCACAACCTGGTATGTAATATAACCCATAATAATGACACAGGTTTGATACATCGCAACAGGGAATGTAACATAACCCACATTAATACAGGTGTGATACATCACATCCTGGTATGTAAGACAGTCCACATGACACAACTGTGATGTATCAAGGCCCGTTTCTGACGGTTTGCTTGATATACAAAGCATTTGCGTTGTTTCTTCAATGTCCCCTCTGAAAACATGAATTAAACTATGACACAGGCTTGACAGATCAAAAAGCGGTTATGTAAAATACCCTATAGGACACACGCTCATTGTAAAATCTACTCTACATGTCTCAAGTTTAACATATTATTGTCCATTATGTAATATGCCCTATTATGACATGCCCTATATGACACAGGCTTAATGCGCGACACATCTGCGTAATATGTTCTTTTTATGTGACAAAACGGGTCTAGTCTACTTACGGCATGTGACACACTGACACAATGGGTACTCTTGTGGGACATATCAAACCATACATACCTATATAGACCAGGTCTAGGAATGCTACAAAAGGTCTCCTTTTACGCACATTGGGCAGATGATGCAACAGACATGTTCAACGAATGTGAAAGGTCAGAAAGTTAATCAGTCAATTTAGAAGCCATCCCACTCAAATATCCCTACTTTCATACTCAAATATTCTCATTTAGCCAAAATTGAGGATGAATATGTCACTAAATATTAGTATAATGGAAGAGAAGATCATGTTATCCGAAATGTATTTCAAGATCTCCAGTCCTCAACATCTGATTTAAAATAAAATAATTTAAAAATAAGAATTCTGGTTTCGGAAACACACAAAAATGAAGATGCAAGTGGCAGCCTCTATAGCTGAGTGGTTAAGACTGTTTGACATCAACCCCTTGGCTCCATGAAGTCGTAGGTTCGAATCTCGGCATCGCCCCATCCCTGGTGAAATTGAGGGTTGGGGATTTGTACAATCTTTCGGGTCAACTTGAAGGGCAGACCTGCCAGTGCCTTGATTCATGTCGTGTGTATATATATACACAAGCAGAAGATCAAACATGCACATTTAAGATGCTGTAATTCATGTCAAGGGTCGGTGGGATAGGAAGCACGAACATACCCAGCATGCATCCTGTACAATAATGGTAATGATGATGAGCTGCTCTGAAGTCAGCCAGTGAGGGCTGAGGCCAGCAGGCAGACCTCCAGTACAGTGACAAGCAGGGGAGAAGACCTGGCACTACCCACACCACCTGGTTTGGGAACAGAGAGAGAGAGAGAGAAAGTGGGGGGAAGGGAGGGGGGAAGGGAAGGGAGAGAGGGAAGGAGGGGAGAGAGAGAGGGAGGGAGCGAGGGGGAGGGGAGAGGGGGGGAGAGGGAGGGAGGGAGACAGGGGAGGGAGGGGGAGGGAGAAGAGAGGGGGGAGGAGAAGGAGAGGGAGGGAGAAAAGGGGGGGAGAGAGAGAGAAGGGAGGGATGGAGAGAGGGAGAGGGAAGGAGACAGAGAAGGAGGGATGGAGAGAGAGAGGGAGAGGGAAGAAGAGGAGAAGAGAGGGAGAGAAAAGAGGGAGGAGAGGGGAGGGAGACAGAGAGGGAGGGATGGGAGAGAGAGAGGGAGAGGGAAGGAGACAGAGAAGGGAGGGATGGGAGAGAGAGAGGGAGAGATGAGACAGAGAGGGAGGGATGGAGAGGGAGAGGGAGAGGGAAGGAGACAGAGAAGGGGGGAGGGAGAGAGAAGAGGGAGAGGGAGGAGACAGAGAGGGAGGGAGGGAGAGAGAGAGGGAGAGGAATGGAGACAGAGAGGGAGGGAGGGAGAGGAGAGGGAGGGAAGGAGGAGGGAGGGAGGAGAGAGAGAGGAGGAGGGAGGAGAAGAGAGGGGGGAAGAAGGAGAGGAGGAGAGAGAGGAGGAGGGAGAAGAGGGAAGGAGACAGAGAGGGAGGGAGGAGAGAGAGAGGGAGAGGAAGGAGACAGAGAGGGAGGGGAAGGAGAGGAGAGGGGAGAGGGAGGAGACAGAGAGGGAGGATGGAGAGAGAAGGAGGAGAGAGGGAGGAGGGGGGAGGGGGAGAAGGGGAAGGAAGGAGACAAGAGAAGGAAGGAGACAGAGGAGGGAGGAGGAGACAGAGAGGAGGAGAGAGGGGGAGAGAGACAGAGAGGGGGGAGGGAAGGAACAGAGAGAGGGAGGAGAAAAGGAGGGAGGAAGAGAGAGAGGGAAGGAGGGAGTGGGGGGAGAGAGAGGAAGCAAGTATGTGATGAGTGATACTGGTTATTTCCCTGTGGCCAGCTAGATTCTGACTGAGCTCGCGTGCGCGCGCGCGCGTGTGCGCACAAACACAATCACACACAATCACAAGATTCAAGATTCATGATTTAATTCCTTTAAACCCTTTGGGGGTATGAAGTATTACAAACAAATTACACACTCACAGATACCTTCATGATCAAAAATCCCCAAAATGTGTTGCTTACAAAACTATACCATCTGTAAACAAAAGAAAACACAAAACAAATCACTTCCACACACCACACTTTCTACGCGCGTGCATAAATGAAGGACAGTAAGGCACTGGCAAGTCTGCACAAAATATTGACCATGGAGCACAAGATCTGAAAGATCGCTAACACAAAAAAATCCCGTTTTTAAGTCTACCATGCATCTTGAAGATTTGATCCCGATACCCCGCTACTAAAGAGAGATAGGGACAGGGATGACAGGCCTGTTTTCCTGGCCACTGAGCCATCGTGGCTATTTCTTTATTTTTTATTTTATTCTTTTACATCGAGGATAATGGAATAAGCACTTATGTGCTTTTTTTACACCCAGTACCCGTGTGAATGCGGTTTTTGTAAATTCTCTTATCTGTTCCCACCGGCACACAATGGCCTACTCTTACAAAAAGCGGATTTAAGGATTTAACCTGTGTGCAAGATGTTCTGCGTGGGTTCCGCACACGGGGCTTCGGTTTATAGTCTCATCCGAAGGACTTTTGGGGAGAGTGGAGGCTGCACTGATGTTAACTCCAGGGGAAAGTTTTTTATCCCCTTGAACGAGAATCGAACCCGGGTCGTCTGATTGGCAGCGCAATGTTCTAACCACTAGGCTGTCCCGTCCCCCCTATCTGTCACAAATGTAGAGCACAATAACTTATTCAGCACAACTAGAGGACACAGAAGGCAAAGAGTGATGCTGCTTACATTGTTCGTAAGTGCCAACTGGGTAATCCTTCGCCTTGGTCGTTAGAGGAATGAAGTAGACACCAAAAATATATGTTCTCTCAATCTGGCTCTTTGACACGCTTGTGAGCGCGCACGCGTGTGCACACACACAATCACACACACACGCACGCACGGACACACATACCTACACACACGCACACACACACACACTAAACGCAAACATTAATGCTTACACAGTGCATATATATACATGTACGTACATATTTGTGGAGTTTGTATTGGAGTTAAAACCCTGAAGGTTTTTTCTGTACAAATTCAAAAGGTCATTGTTGAAATTATAAACAAAACCCCCCAACTTATCTAAGGATTTTTTTTGGGGAAAAAAATCGGTATAAGCATGAGTAAAATAATACATTGTATAAAGGAGCAAAACAAATTGAACCAATAAAAAGAAATGAATGCAATGTTACATCAGTAAAAAGGTAAATGAATAAACAACACATTAGCTTTCATCATCTGCTAGTGGCCTTGTTTCTCTGGTACTCATGTATTGTATTGTATTGTATTGTATTGCACTGTATTGTATTGTATTGCACTGTATTGTATTATGTTGTATTGTATTGTATACTACTTGAAGTTACAGAAGATTTCTCTGGACAAAATTTCGGGCTGCTCTTTCTGGGGAGAGCGCGTCACCACAAGAACGGCGCCACCCATTTTAAAAAAATATCCTGTCTGCATGAGTACCTACTTCACTTTAAGAGTGGCTTTTTCTTACAGATTTTTGCCCGGCACAACTCTCTTTTTTGTCGTGGGTTCTTTTACATGCGCTGTATTTCCTTTGCACACGGGACTCCAGTTTCTCGTCTCACCCGAAAGACCAGCACCCTGACCACCAGTGGATGGGAGAAAAGCTCAGACTCTGACGGGGATCGAACCCAGAGTTCTTGCCTTTCTAGGCAAATGTATTACCTCTAGACCACTGACCCATCTACTTCCACTACACATATAAGAAAGAGGGAGACAAACCGAAATAAAAGCAAAGTAAATAATGAGATGAACAAGCTAGTGCAAACTAAACTAAATAAAATACCACTACATACTTCAACATATGCAATGAAAACAACAGTGAATAAAGCAGGTATAAACATGGATTCTGATTTCTTGTATACAGGTGGTCCAACAACCCTAACAGAAATTCTATTTTTAAAAAAAGATCCACATTAAATTGATAAATGAATACAGAAGAAGGTAGAAACACACAGAATTAGACTAAACATATGATGAGTGATATGTGAGTGTGTGTGTTTGTGTCTATGTGTGTGTGTGAAACTCAGAGAGAGAGAGAGAGAGAGAGAGAGAGACAGAGGAGAGAGAGAGAGAGAGAGAGAGAGAAGAGAAGAGAGAGAGAGAGAAGAAGAAGAGAAACAGAAGAGAAAAACAGAGAGAGAGAAAGAGAGAGAGGTGGTGGATGATTGGATGAAAGCACAAAGAAAAAGATTTTAGGCCAAACCTAAACACCCAAAAAATCCCTTTAGAAAAACATACTACACACTAATAAGAGACAGACAGACAGACAGACAAACAGACAGATAGATCACACCAATAAGAACTTAAAAAAAACCAACCTTATCTAAAGTCCTCCCTTCCAGCTACTGACTCTACATACTCCCCCTTCCCCTTTCCCTCAACCCCTTTTCCTTCCCCTCCCCTCCCCCACCCCTAACCCCAACACACCCACCAGAAGGACATGGCAGACATTTTTTCCTGACACTCGCCCCGCTACAGCCGAACACAGCAGGTCTCTGAGGTCTGCGCTTTGTGCAAAGCGTCCATCACGGAGTAAAACATCTTCTCCTTGCCCACGCTCTCCACAAACCCGGCCCTCTCCAGAGTACCTAGCGTACCCTCCGGCACCTCCGCCAGCCACACCTCCACCCCTACCCGGGAATACCGCGTCATCACCAGCTTCAGCATGTCCACCCCGGCCACGTCGATGTAGGTCATGGCCGAACAGTCCAGGATCACGTGACGCGTCACCTGGTCGGCGTCCTCTTTCCCGTTGCAGACTACGAGGACAGGGGGGTCCCCGCTAGTTGGTTTGAGGATGGCGGGGGCGTCTGGGTTGTGGCTGCCGTTGCTGCTGTTGCTGCCGTTGTCTTCCAGGGGTAAGGACTCTTTGGTCGAGGCCGGGTCAGGGTCAGGGATGACGGTGTCCTTGTCCATGGTGAGGGAGGATGGGTTCAGCACCAGGGTGAACAGCTGGCTTTTGAAGCGCTCTTGCGTAGCGAAGTAGAGCGCCGACTCGAATCTGCACACCAGATCATCAGAGATTAAAAAGTTCACCTTTGTTGTTGTTGTTGTTGTTGTTGTTGTGGTGGTGGTGGTGGTGGTGGGTGATAATCGTTGGTGAAGATTTACACTAATAGCAAAAAAAACCCATATGTTCAGCAAACAGCCCCCCTCCTCTCACCCCCACTCCTGTGTACTGCCAAAGAAATGGTGTTTCCTTTCTTTCAGTGATTCAGTATTAAAAGCAAGAAAGTGCAAAAGCCTTAAATTAGGAAAGCAAAGGTGACTTGCTGATGTTAGTAGTATAGATACGAAGTGAAGCCCTGTGGGAAAAATCGTTTATGGTCTTGGCTTATTTCTCTGTGGGAAATTCAGGCTATTCATTCCACAAAGAGTGCATTGCCACAGTACAGTCAGAGTGTCACCCATTCTAAAATATTAAAAAATTGTGGGGGGGCGGGGGGGGGGGGGGGGGTGGCTAGTGGTTAGAGTGTTGCTCTTGTGATTTGACAGCCCAGGATTAGGCCTGGCTTTGAGTCACCACCCAGACCACCACCCTGTTCAATGAGATTTCGCCCCCACCCCCTATACTGACTACTTGGGGATGGGATAGCTCAGTGGTCAGAGCACTTGCTTTCCCCCAGCCAATGTTAAGCAGTGTTGAGTGTGGTTACCAGTTGGATGAGTGACCATTTGCACGTCTTGGCTTCAGTACAGTCCCCAAGTTCACCCAGCTCTAAATGGGTACCTACCCTCTTTAGGGTCAGGGAAGGTAAAGCAACAAGGGAGAGGAGAGGGGCGCCGCCCTCAATATGCTGGCCCTAGAGAAGCTGAGGTCCTTCAGAGGAGACTATAACCTGAGGCCCTGTGTGCGATTCCACACAGAACATCTTTCACCCACGTTAAAGCCTGGTCTGCCTTTTCGAAGATCAGGCCATTCATACCAGTAGCAATGGATAACAAAAAATATATATTTAAAGAATTGTATGCATGGTGTTGTGTTTAGAAGTCATCTCCAAAGTCGGTATGTAGCTATCATAATGGTGGGCAAAAACATTCATGTATGCAAAACTCTTACCATTGGCAAACCTCAGAGCTCTAGCTGAGGAATGAAACAAAATCAAATAAAAATCTCGTCTATAAACACATTCATTTTATACTGCAGATAATTTTCTCTTCCTAATTTTGACAGGGAAAACTCTTTTCTTTCTGTGGGTTCTTCACATGTTGTTTCATGCATATAGCGCATGGAGCCTCGGTTTATCATCTCATTCAAATTACTAGCATCCAAAACCATCATACATGGCCGTCCAGTGAATTGCAGCAAAGTCTAAACCAAGATGTCTCCCTTTTGAACCAAGTGTGTTATTGCAGGACCATTTTACACAATAGTAGTATAAGAAGTAGTAATAATAATAGTAGTAGACGTTGTAATAGTTGTAGAAGGAGCAGCAGCAGCAGCAACGGCAGCTGCAGTAGTAGTAGTAGTAGTAGAAGTACTAGTAGTAGTAGTAGTAGTAGTAGTAGTGGTGGTGGTAGTAGTAGTAGTAGTAGTAGTAGTAGTAGTAGTAGTAGTAGTAGTAGTGGTGGTGGTAGTAGTAGTAGTAGTAGTGGTAGTAGTAGTAGTAGTAGTAGTAGTAGTAGTAGTAGTAGTAGTAGTAGTAGTAGTAGTAGTAGCAGTAGTGGTGGTGGTAGTAGTAGTAGTAGTAGTAGTAGTAGTAGTGGCAGTAGTAGTAGTAGTAGTAGTAGTAGTAGTAGTAGTAGTAGTAGTAGTAGTAGTAAAGATTGCAGTAAGAGAAGCAGCAACAACTAACAATGGTTCATAGGAAATGTGGCTGCAACATTCAGTTTAAAGCTCTGACAGATTTGATATGACATTATATCAATTATGGTCCTTTGGAATCATAGCCAATAGAACTCACAGAAATATGCACTGAAAGAATTGTTTGATCAGTAATTTTACAATACCCTTGTGGCAAAATTAATGGCCAACAGAAAGCCTTTCTTTTAAATGCAGAGTACAAAATTAATGACATTGTTACCACCATTACTGTGAAAAGGACTGATCTGAACATGTTCACACTTAACAAGCAGCCAGGGTCTTTTCTATTCACTTGCACTTATGTGCCCATGTACATACATACACTTGTACCATCATATGAGCACACACACACCCACACCCACACACACACACACGCTGCAGTGAACTGACCTGAAGACTTTCACGCCAGGAACAGGACTGACCCCTTTACGGTTCAAAGCCAGCACAAGATCTTCATTGGTTGCCTTGCCCAGTAGCGTCCCTTTGGCCAACTGACCAACCACCATCACCGTGATCATGGAGAAGACCACGCCCACCAGCAGACCAATGTCAAGGTCACCAAAGACCCCGAAGACAGCAGTCACCACCCAGATGAAGAAATCAGCCTTGTTGACGTTCCATAGGGACTTCAGGTTACGGATCTTTGAGAAAAAAATCATAAATATTTGGTGTCATACAGTGCCTTTTTTTTGGATAAATTATTCTTCACATAACTATATCACCAATCAAAATATCAGCGCACAATATCAAGCTACACACAAAAAAGATTTTACTCTAAATGTTCATTTTGTCAAAAGCAAAACTGTATGGTAGGGATACTATTGAAGTGTGCTACTTTTCTTTGGTAATGCAGGGAATGGTTTCCTGTGGAACCATTCAGCTTGGTGTCTACAGGTAACTATTGGTAAAGGTTGTTGTTGTTTTTTTACTAGTTCCAAAATAGTTACGTTGACAATTATTTCTAAGGGACAGAATAGTTGAAGGATTACCCCCCCCCCCCCCCCCCCCCTGATAGTAATAATGATAATCATAATAATAATGATAGTAATAATAATAATACCAATGATAATAATAATAATGATAATAATAATAATAATAATATAAATTCTTCTTCTTCTTATTATTATTATTATTATTATCATGTTGATGACTATGGCTCCCGTTCGAGGGGATATGTTTTTCTCTGGAATTAACATCAGTGCCGACTCCACTCTCCAGAAAGTCTTTCAGATGAGACTATAATCCAAGATCCTGTGTGCAAACGCTCACAGAACATATTGCACACACCTTAAAACATGTTTTGACTTTCACAAGAGTGGGCCCTGTGAGCGGGTAGGGATGGATGATACAATGTAAAAAACAAACTGCTGGCAGGTTTTTGATATCACTTGCTATAATAAGTGGTTTGCGGAAAATGTCCTTAATCTGTACACATCCAAGGCATATATATCTAATCTGGATTTTTGCTGTTTGTTCTTTTTTCCATGCTGCACATCTAAGAGTCTCTTGCTCTGATTGAGTCTGCATCAGTGCAGACATGTATGTTTATCAATGTATGTATGTATGTATGTATGTATGTATGTACGTGTGTATGATTGTATGTATCTATGCATGTACGTATGTACGTAAGTATGTATGTATCTAATATAAAAATTTTGGATGTAAAGATTATTATTGTTATTTATGTTTGGTAGATCTGTTTGTTTCTGTATTTCCCTCAGTGACCATGTTTCTATACACAATTATGTATGATTCAGAAAGGGAATGTTGGTAATGAGGATACTGGTCTCGTCTTTGCCCTAGGTCATGATTTTTTCGGGATACAGGTTTTTTGTTTTGTTGTGGGTTTTTTTTTGTTGTTGTTTTTTTTTGTTTTTTTGTTTTTTTTGCTGGTTGTTTTTTGTTGCTCTTGACGGTTCGTGTTTTTGTGTGCGAGGTTTTTTTTTTCTTCTGGTTTTGGGTATTTTGTAATATATTTGAAAAAATAAAAAAAACATTAAAAAAAAATAATAATAAAATAAAATAAAATAAAAAAACTGCCTCCTGCACTCTGGCGTCATGTTTAGTCATTATCCTCGGAATCAGAATGTGGCTACCTTCACGATGAGCAAAAACAGTTTGCATATGCAATATCTCACATTTGGGGAACCTCAGAGCTCTAGCTGAGGAGCAACAACAACAAAAATGCACTGTTATTATTATTTTGATTATCATTATCAGCATGATGATTATCACATTGATGACAGCGGGATCTGTGTCCAAAATATCACTTCCCCTACCTGTGAAGTCTGTGACCAAAGTGTTACCGTTTCCTTAATACCTATCAAATTAATTGTTTACTTCCCCCATTAGTGGGTCACACTCTCACAAGGTATTTCCTACATAGTAAAGGTAAAGGTAAAGGTGTCCCATAACCTATAAGGTCGTAGGGGAGCGAGGCGTCAGAGACCTCACTTCTCTAGGGCCAGCATATTGAGGGCGGTGCCCATCTCCTCTCCCTCGCTGCTTTTACCTTCTCTGACCCTAAATGACCCTAAAGACCCTTTCCTACATACACAGGTTATTTAATTACATCATGTACCAGATATGTATGTGATACAGTTATTGTGTATTCTAGACCATTTCAGTGAAGGCAGATTTTTACTGCCAGAAATTCGGGCTGCTCTCCCTGGGGAGAGTGAGTCAATCCATACAACCACATATCTGTGACATGTCAAACCAGCCAATCACATGTCAGTCACAAGTCATAACGTCACCGGCACATCATCAAGAAAAAAAACACCCAGTTAAGTCAAAAGCACACAGAATATCCCTCACGTCAAGATCACGTCAGTCAGATCAAATGCCAAAAAGGTGCAGAAAGGCTGCCAGTGAACGTTTGATGATCGATCACTCCGCGCTCTTCCCTGCATCGCCAGCCGCTCACCTGCAAGAGGAGATCCTTCATGGCGGCGATGATCATGCCGGCCAGCATGGCGATGGGCAGGGACACGAAGAGCTGCCCGGCTGCCAGCAGCACCACCAGGATGAACACGGCTGACGTCACGCCGTTCAGCGTGGACTTGGCGCCCAGCGAGCTGAGCATCATGGTGCGGGGAGGGGCGGTGCAGGAGGGGAAGTTCTGGAAGAAGGCCCCCACCAGAGAACACAGCCCGTAGGCCACCATCTCCTGGTTGTCGTCGATGCTGACGTCGTGCAGCTTGGCCGTCAGCTTGGCCAGGGAGATGGTGAGGGCGAAGATGAGGATGGCCGTCACGAAGGAGTCTGCAGCCACCCGCGACAGGCTGCCCATGTCGGGCAAGGAGGGCGCGGGCAGGCCGGTGGGGACGTCGCCCACGATGAGCACCCCGAAGTTGTCGTGCAGTCTGGCGAAGTGGGAGATGATGGTGGAGACGATGACGACGAGCAGCTCGATGGGGACTGGTACCTTCAGCTTGTGCTTGTAGCGCTCGTTGATGCCGATCTTGACGGCCAGCAGGATGGCCAGGCAGATCAGGCCGATGATGATGTCGGCGGGGTTGGCCTTGGTGATGTTTTTGAAGATGTCGATGTAGGTCTTCACCAGCTTGCCCAGCCCCGAGTGGCCTGGTATCTTGATGTTCAGCATCTTCACGATCTGGAATGGAGAAAAAAAAAAGCAGAAGACATGGGATCAACCAGCGTAATTGTATATAGATGATGTAAGGTTTTGCTTCAGAGAGTTTATTGATGTGCGAAAAACAAAAAAACACCCACAGTTTGTTACAAACAGGTAGTACAGCACTATATTATTTTTGAAGACCATCATCAACTTAATCATGAACAAAAACAACCAATCAAACAACACCCCCCTTCCCCTCCAAAAACTAATAGAGTCTAGCACTTCAATTTGTTTACATGATTCAGTGATATATAAATTCCATACATTATTATTATTGTTGTTGTTGTTATTGTTATTATTATTGTTGTTGTTATTGTTATTATCTTTATTATTAATACTAATTATTTTTATCATCAAACAAACCCAAAACCTCAAAGAAAAGCAAAAATCTCTCATCAGGAATATGTTGTTTTTACTGAATTGCACGATCTTCCATTTTCTCTTTCAGCCGACTTCCATTAAAAAACAACCAGCCTGTGTCACACAAGGTTTCAAGCAATCCTATAGTTACAGTCGCCATTTGGAATCTCAGCAAGCTTTCTGGATTAAGGGAAGGGACTTTAACGATCACTTAGGTCAATTTACTTGCAGGCCTGCCAGTGCCTTACACCTGTACGGTATATATACGTATATAGAAAATCAAATATGTGTGCTGTTGATTCTGTATTTCACAAGAGCATTCATAGACTTTCTGTCGAAAGTGGATACACTGATCTTGATTACGTCTGGATACACTGATCTTGATTATCTCTGGATACACTGATCTTGATTAGTCTGGATACATTGATCTTGATTATCTCTGGATGCACTGATCTGGATTACGTCTGGATACACTGATCTTGACTACGTCTGGATACACTGATCTTGACTACGTCTGGATGCACTTATCTTGATTACGTCTGGATACACTGATACGTCTGGATGCACTGATCTTGATTACGTCTGGATACACTGATCTTGATTACGTCTGGATACACTGATTTTGATTACGTCTGGATACACTGATTTTGATTACGTCTGGATACACTGATCTTGATTACGTCTGGATACACTGATCTTGATTGCGTCTGGATGCACTGATACGTCTGGATACACTGATCTTGATTACGTCTGGATACACTGATTTTGATTACGTCTGGATACACTGATCTTGATTACGTCTGGATACACTGATTTTGATTACGTCTGGATACACTGATTTTGATTACGTCTGGATACACTGATCTTGATTACATTTGGATACACTGATCTTGATTACGTCTGCATACAGCTGAGGTACAAATCTTCCTCTGCCATACCTCTGCAGAGTTATACACATAAGGGAATAGATACTAGAATTTACAACTGGTTTATATAGTCTGTGCAGTGCGTACGCATGTCAGTATGCAGTGTGTGTGTGTGTGTGTGTGTGTGTGTGTGTGTGAGTGTGAGTGTGTGTGTGAGTGTGAGTGTGTGTTGTGTGTGTTTGAATTGCATGTTTATTTCTTTCACAGTTTCAGCACAAAGGATCAGGGAACAGGGCCTGACAATGTTGACCATACCAACCGGGACACTGCCCCTACTCTTTTCGACATTGTAATTGCTATGGGTTCTTTAACGTGCGCTTTGGTCCGAAAGCACACGAGTCTTTATGTGCAAAGGGAACATTTCATGTACGTAGAGTATTTTGTATGCAGTAACAACTTTTATTGTACACAGAGCATTGTGTATGCAGTGACGCTCACATTCTTTGAAAATGTGACATTGAAACTGTTGAAGGGATGGGCTGCCATCCGAGAGGAAGGGACCTTACCCAGGTAATTGCCATCGAGGTATGTGACTGCGCATTTGCTGGAGTGAGCTCCCTTGCTTCATAAAGTCAATACATCCCCCCCCCCCTCATTGCCCACACAAAGTTATATTGCTCTTTAAACCCCCTACCCAGGGGCACATAATCTTCTTTTGTGGTTGTCTTTATACCCTATCTGGTTTTTATGCACAGTGTGCTGTGAGCTCGATGGTAGGGATCCTACACTGTCCCCCCCCCACCCCCCACCCCACCTCTCCCCAAGGAATGTCAGGGGCATTTCGCTATAAATAGCATGTCCACCTTTTGGAAAATCTGCCCTAGAAACTCCTTCTTTTCTACCCCTCTTTTTGCTACTGCCTTGTTCCTTTGTCTCCCTGTCACCTCTTTTTTTTTTTTTTTTTTTTTTGGGGGGGGGGCTATTTTCTGACTCTTCTGTCCATTTTCTTGCTTTTTCCCTCCCAGAAAATCTAAAAATAAAACCCCTCTCTTGTTCAAATGTTCGATCATTGTCATATCTTCTATCTTTCCTCATCGTTATTCTCCTTCAGCCTTTACACCGAAGAAGTATGTACTAGGCTCCTAATGCATACGGGTACTACAACGCATTTACCTCAGACAGATGGATGCAATGCCAATTTTAGCAGCATCAGTCCCGGTTCCCAGCCTAAAACTGCAAGAGCGTGTAACTCCCAGACCCGACTGGTACTGATAAATTAGAGAAATAAAGAATGCTGAAGTTTGTAAAGCAATTTTGATATCAACTCCACTGTGAATTAAAATACTGGGAAATTTTGTTGCCTCAAACAGTTTTCGAGTATTTTCAACAGTAAATGGGCAAATGACAAAATACATTAAGTGAGTTGTAAGATGATTTCTCTTGGTTTACTTTTTTTGGTTTAGTTTCTCTGTTTGAAATTCTTCTATTCTGTGGCAGAATAAGACAAACATCTTTTGTGACGAAGTAATAAAATTTGGTAGAAGTGGAACAGAAACTGATAGAGAGATTGTCATTCAAGTATATGTGTCAGTGACTTTGCACACATACGGTATGGTGGAAGATAAATTAAAGAGCTTACTGGCATTGACCTGACCATAGGTCATAAACCAAAGCACTGACCTGGCTAGAGGCCATAAACCAAAGCACTGACCTAACTAGAGGTCATAAACCAAAGCACTGACCTAACTAGAGGTCATAAACCAAAGCATTGACCTGACTAGACGTGATTAAAAAAGCATTGACCTGACTGAAGGTGATAAACCAAAGCACTGAATGACCTGAGTAGTGATAATACACACAGCACTGACCTGACATATGATAAACCACAACACTAACCTGACAGATGATAAACCACAACACTGACCTGACATATGATAAACCACAACACTGACCTGACATATGATAAACCACAACACTGACCTGACATATGAGAAACCACAACACTGACCTGACATATGATACACCACAACACTGACCTGACAGATGACACACCACAGCATTGACCTGACAGATGACACACCACAACACTGACCTGACAGATGACACACCACAGCACTGACCTGACCGATGACACACCACAGCATTGACCTGACAGATGACACACCACAGCACTGACCTGACAGATGACACACCACAGCACTGACCTGACAGATGACACACCACAGCACTGACCTGACAGATGACACACCACAGCACTGACCTGACAGATGACACACCACAGCACTGACCTGACTAGTGGTGATGTGGACAGCGGCAGAGAAGGTGAATCCCCCCACGAAGGACTTGGACAGGAAGTTGGTGATGAAGCCCAGCCGTAACAGACCCATGGCCAGCAGGATGACTCCGCCGATGAAACAGGAGGCTGCTGATATGCCCACCTGTCCAGCCATACACCAGACATCATCATCATCATCGTCATCATCATCATCATCATAGTCAACAGCAGCAGCAGCAGCAGCAGCAGCAGTGATAGCTATAGCATCAGTAGCATGATCGTCAGCATCATCATTTTCCTCCTCTTTATTAGGTGTGCCATCAACATATCAGCAGCAGCAGCAGCAACAGCAGCAGCAACAGCAGCAGCATCGTCGACATCGTCCTCCTCCTCCTCATCATCATCAGCAGTAGCAGCAGCAGCAACAGCAACAACAACAGTAGCAGCAGTAGCAGCAGCAGTAATTACAACAGCAGCAGCAGCAGCAGTAACAACAGTAACAGAAGCAAGAAAAGGAGGACACATAGAAAGGGAAGTGGTGTGGGGAGGAAGTAAGATATCTATATCACTGCCGTTTTGTGTCAGTATGATTCTAACTGGTGTTGGTCTTTATCTTTATGTGACTTGCCAGCTAAGAATCCCGCTAGATTTTGTCTGCGTGTTTAATTGTTTGGTTGGCTGTTTGTCTGCTGTTTGTGATTATGTCTTCCCTTTCTGAATTGTCCTACAATTTAAGCACATGGTTTTCTTAACAGCTCGTTCCTCCCTCCACCTCTAAATCATGACCCCATCCTTTTTCCTACTAGTGGTCCCTGTGACACTTTCCCAGATCCATCCTCTCTCTCTCTCTCTCTCTCTCTCTCTCTCTCTCTCTCTCGCTCTCTCTCTCTTCATTTGTATGCTATGAAACGTTTTATGAATGTTGATAACCGAACACCTAATGACCTTATTTATGGAGAAATTGGAAGATACCCTATATATCTTAATTCTTATGTAAAATGCATTACTTACTGGCTTAGGATAACTAGACTGGAAAATCATAGACTGCCACACAGGGCTTATAAGATGCTGTATAATCTGGATGTTAACGGTAAGA
This sequence comes from Rapana venosa, assembly GCA_028751875.1. Classification (NCBI taxonomy): domain Eukaryota; kingdom Metazoa; phylum Mollusca; class Gastropoda; order Neogastropoda; family Muricidae; genus Rapana; species Rapana venosa. The sequence goes on from CM054148.1 coordinate 4,981,005, forward strand.
AGACTTGGGCTACAAATGTACGGAGGTGTTTAAGTACTTATGGATTTGCATATGTTTGGGATAATCAGGGTGTTGAGGATGTTGGAAGCTTTATCAAATGTTTTAAACAAAGACTCATTGACTGCAAGTGGCAGGAATGGCATGACCATATAGAAAACAGTAGTAGATTTGTGGAATATAGCATGTTTAAAGTTACAAATTGTGTTGAACCATATACGGAAATTGAAATGAACAGATATATCAAAAGCGCATTGACAAAATTTAGATTTGGTGTATCAGCTACTGCATGTCATCGTTCTAGATACGACAGGAGGTTAACGGATAAAACGATATGCCGTCTATGCCACAACTCTGTAGAAAATGAAATTCACTTTGTGTTATGTTGTCCTGTTCTTTATGACCTGAGGATTAAATTTATCCAACCAAAATATTATAAATATCCATGTCGTTTCCGATTTAATGTACTTATGGCATCAAAAAATGAAAAAGTGCTGAATAACTTGGCATTATACATTTATAAAGCTTTAAAACGTCTGGATGATGCTGTATCATAGCTATTTTACTATACAATATACTTTGATGTTGATATTTTCCGATTGATAATGAAACGATTTACATGTGGTATGTTTCATGACTACCCCTTCAGTTGGGGGCTATGGCCTAATCTGAATAAACATTTCGCATTCGCATTCGCATTCTCTCTCTGTATGTATATATGTATCTGTGTGTGTGCGTTCGTGCATGTGTGTGTGTGTGTGTGTGTGTGTGTGTGTGTGTGTGTGTGTGTGTGTGTGTGTGTGTGTGTGTGTGGTGTGTGTGTGCAGGGAGTGTCTTGGTTTTCTTCATGTAGGAGTACCTACGATTCATCACGTTGTAGACTACTAAACGTCCAGCGTGGTTTTTAAAAAAAGCGGGTCCAATACTTCCTGAGCACTCTGCCCAACTCTTCTTAAGCACTCTGCCCAACTCTTCTTAAGCACTCTGCCCAACTCTTCTTAAGCACTCTGCCCAACTCTTCTTAAGCACTCTGCCCAACTCTTCTTAAGCACTCTGCCCAACTCTTCATTAGCACTCTGCCCAATACTTCCTTAGCACTCTGCCCAATTCTTCTTAAGCACTCTGCCCAATTCTTCTTTAGCACTCTGCCCAATTCTTCTTTAGCACTCTGCCCAATTCTTCTTTAGCACTCTGCCCAATTCTTCTTTAGCACTCTGCCCAATTCTTCCTCAGCACTCTGCCCAATTCTTCCTCAGCACTCTGCCCAATTCTTCCTCAGCACTCTGCCCAATTCTTCCTCAGCACTCTGCCCAATTCTTCCTCAGCACTCTGCCCAATTCTTCTTTAGCACTCTGCCCAATTCTTCTATAGCACTCTGCCCAATTCTTCCTCAGCACTCTGCCCAATTCTTCCTCAGCACTCTGCCCAATTCTTCCTCAGCACTCTGCCCAATTCTTCCTCAGCACTCTGCCCAATTCTTCCTCAGCACTCTGCCCAATTCTTCTTTAGCATTCTGCCCAATTCTTCCTCAGCACTCTGCCCAATTCTTCCTCAGCACTCTGCCCAATTCTTCCTCAGCACTCTGCCCAATTCTTCTTTAGCATTCTGCCCAATTCTTCCTCAGCACTCTGCCCAATTCTTCCTCAGCACTCTGCCCAATTCTTCTTTAGCACTCTGCCCAATTCTTCTTTAGCACTCTGCCCAATTCTTCTTTAGCACTCTGCCCAATTCTTCCTCAGCACTCTTCCCAATTCTTCCTCAGCACTCTGCCCAATTCTTCCTCAGCACTCTGCCCAATTCTTCCATAGCACTCTGCCCAATTCTTCCTCAGCACTCTGCCCAATTCTTCTTTAGCACTCTGTCCAATTCTTCCATAGCACTCTGCCCAATTCTTCCTCAGCACTCTGCCCAATTCTTCCTCAGCACTCTGCCCAATTCTTCCATAGCACTCTGCCCAATTCTTCCTCAGCACTCTGCCCAATTCTTCTTTAGCACTCTGCCCAACTCTTCTTTAGCACTCTGCCCAATTCTTCTTTAGCACTCTGCCCAATTCTTCCTCAGCACTCTTCCCAATTCTTCCTCAGCACTCTGCCCAATTCTTCCTCAGCACTCTGCCCAATTCTTCTTTAGCACTCTGCCCAATTCTTCCATAGCACTCTACCCAATTCTTCCTCCGCACTCTGCCCAATTCTTCTTTAGCACTCTGCCCAATTCTTCCATAGCACTCTGCCCAATTCTTCCTCAGCACTCTGCCCAATTCTTCCATAGCACTCTGCCCAATTCTTCTTTAGCACTCTGCCCAACTCTTCCATAGCACTCTGCCCAATTCTTCCTCAGCACTCTGCCCAATTCTTCTTTAGCACTCTGCCCAATTCTTCCATAGCACTCTGCCCAATTCTTCCTCAGCACTCTGCCCAATTCTTCTTTAGCACTCTGCCCAATTCTTCTTTAGCACTCTGCCCAATTCTTCCTCAGCACTCTGCCCAATTCTTCCTCAGCACTCTTCCCAATTCTTCCTCAGCACTCTGCCCAATTCTTCCTCAGCACTCTGCCCAATTCTTCTTTAGCTCTCTGCCCAATTCTTCTTTAGCACTCTGCCCAATTCTTCTTTAGCACTCTGCCCAATTCTTCCTCA
>CM054148.1:4991136-4996136 GCA_028751875.1 Rapana venosa
TACTTCTACTACTACTACTTCTACTACTACTACTACTGCTACTACTTCTACTACTACTACTACTACTAATACATGGAATTTATATAGCGCTATAACTTGCAACAAAACAAATCAAAGCGCTTTCATTCACCCTACTCATCCACATGCAGCCAGTTACAATTAATATAGAGTCGCTTACGCACAATCTGACCATTCGTGAGCTATGCAGTTGTAAGTAGCCGAGGAAAGGGAACAAGATAAAAGGTCTTCCCTTCCTTGTCCACTAACTCCCTGACCAGTCACAGGCACACAGGCACACACACACACACACACGCGCGCGCGCGCGCGCGCACACACACACACACACATACACACACACACACACACTGCGCTGAAGTCTTCAGGCCCTGTCCTTTGGGCAAGTTGAACCTGGCAGAGCCCACCCCTCTCCAAGTACAAGAAGCATGCTGGGTATGGTGGGTTGTTTTTTCCCCAGTAACCCACAGAATGATTAATCCACAAAAGAACAAAAAAAGTGGCACTAGAAATCACGTAAAAGAGCTCATGGTAATAACAAAGATGTCCCTGGCTGATTTCTGCAGAAAAAAGCAACACTCTCAAAGACAAAGACTCTCAGACAAAGAGGGGCTGAGTGGGGGGAAGGTGGCGGTGTTCTTGTGGCGACGTGCTTTCGCAAATAGAGAGAGAGAGAGAGAGAGAGAGAGAGAGAGAGAGAGAGAGAGAGAGAGAACGAGAGAGAGAGAGAGAGAGCGAGAGGGAGGGGGGGGAAACAGACAGACAGAAACAGAGAAAGAGAGACAGAGAGAGACAGCCAGAGAGAGAGAGACAGAAACAGACAGAGAAGCAGAAAGAGAGACAGAGAGACAGCCAGAGAGAGACATAGACAGAGGGAGAGACAGAGACAGACAGAAAGACAAAGACATAGAAAGAGAGACAGAGACTTTCAGGCAGAGGCATCTGCCCTGACTAAAAGTGAGGAATCCCAGGAGCCAGCAGCCTCTCTACCTGACGAAGGGCAGGTAATTCAGGAAGTGGCCTCCCACACATCTGGGCGAGAACCGGCACGCGCCCTTGATGACGTCACGGGCTGTCTGGGGCTGCGATTGGTCGGCGTACATGTGATCGATGGTGGCGCATGTGTGCAGCTGTCGCCTGAAGACCAGCGGTTCCGGTCCCGTCAGCGTCATTTCCGGCTTCTCCCCAACTCTCCCCCCAGCCTCGTCCTCGTCGGCCTGCAATGGTCATCATTACTGAAGTTTCGCAGCCCTTGTCAACAGCAGCTTCTTCTGCGTCGTCGTCGTTGTCAGCGTCTTTGTCATCGTCAACGTCATCGTCATCGATACGTTCATCATCATGATCATCATGATCATGATCGACGTCGTCATCGTTGTCATGATCGTCGTCGTCATCGTCATCATCCTCATTGTCGTCATCATCGTCGTCGTCGTCACCCTCATCACCATTATCATCATCATCATCATCACCATTGTTATCACCACCACCACTATCATCATAATCATCATCATCATTGTCACCATCATCGTCACCATCATGATTATCACCACCATACTCTTCCTCCTCCTCACCATCATCATCATCATCATCATCTTCAAAGAAGATGCAAGGCCTTGAAGCCAGCAAATTGTAATGACATGGGAGACAACCTCCCTCGCAGTCAATTAAGAAAGGGGATTAATTGGGGGGAAAAGCCTTTCACTGTGTATTTTTGGATCAATGCTAAAACACATCTTCATTTTTCATTCTAGACAATAGCGTTAAGAACCCGAAGTACTATACCACCCATTCTTTCAAACAATGGGAATGGATGACAAAGTTTACAAAAACCACATGCACTGGGTGTAAAAAGAAAAAAAAAAGCACACCAGTACTTATTCCATGATCCTTGAAATAAATAGAATAAACAGCAAAAAGATAAATAAAACTTTGAGAATGTGTCTTCACAGACAGGTACTGGACAACACGATCATTACATGAGGCCACCCCATGACCTAAAACAAACACCAAAAATATTCAATACTTCATATTTTTCTTGAAACATGTTTTGTGTACAAGTATTTTCAGGCATAGACTCTTCCTGTATCATCATCCTTCGACAGCAGCTGAAGTTCGCCACAAACATATCAACTTATTCTTGTGAAGGAAACACCTGTGAATCAAAAGTGTCTTGCTGTCAGGTACCATGGAAGGGAAAGCTTCAGTCTCTGCATAGAGATTATCCAGGTGCCGAAACTGCGCTCAGGTGAGGCATGGTTCTTTCTTACTCACTGATGTCCCAAGTGCTGGTTTTTCACCTGTGAGGCATGGTTCATTCTTACTCTCTGAGGCATGGTTATTTCTTACTCGCTGATACCTCAAGTGCTGTTGTTTCACCTGTGAGGCATGGTTCATTCTTACTCTCTGAGGCATGGTTATTTCTTACTCACTGATACCTCAAGCGCTGTTGTTTCACCTGTGAGGCATGGTTCATTCTTATTCACTAATACCTCAAGTGCTGTTGTTGTTGATAACATTTTTGTCTGAAGTATTCTACGAACGTTCTTGATCAAATGTTTTCACAATCACCAAAAAAAATAAGAAACTGGTCAGCTGCAGACGTTTCCCTCACTAACCGTTACCTGGATCATCAAAGGTCTGGACTCAGGGAGATGGGAGACCTGTCCCAGGTACTGGCTGGTGAGCGGAGGACTAGGGTTGTGGAGGGTGCTCGGGAGATGCATGCCCTAAGAGTGATGTTACCTGACTGGACACCCGAGGGGTCTGGCGCTTGCACACACATTCACCGAAACTTGTGAACACTGGCAATCTCTCTCTCTCCCTCTCTCTCAAATGATTTCTCTCTCTCTCTCTCTCTCTCTCTCTCTCTCTCTCTCTCTCTCTCTCTCTCTCTCTCTCTCCTCTCTCTCTCTCTCTCTCTCTCTCGCTCTCTCTCTCTCTCTCTCTCTCCCTCTCAAAACCATTTTGAACTGACAGCACAACGTGCACGTGGTCGAGATAATTATTGTTGTACCAGAAAGAAAAGAAGCATTGTGACGATTCTGCTGACACGGGGCTGTATGGGCGAGGAATGTCTTCACACTCTATAGGCACAGGTTCTCCATGGTACGTCTGACACGAATTCAGAATCTGTCGTCACGGGAACCATCGGTACGGCTGTTACGTCGAGGATAAATCAGTAACTGTGGCCAAATAGTACGTCAGGTACGTTTAGCACTTCATCGCCTACCGGCGTAGCATATGCCAGGGACAGATGGTGTGGATTCCTAATCTACAGGCGCAGCAGCTCAACAGGAGCCTGATTCTGCTGGAACCGTTTGTGATGTAAAATAAACGATAACATAATTATAATGAAATGCAGGGAGTCTGTGTGTCTTGTGGTGGAAGATTTGCCAAAAGACCTTTCGGGGAAAGGCCCCAACCATCTTTTTTTCTTTTCCTCGTGTTTATTTCTCTTTCTATTACTTTTTTTAAATAAAAATTCAGTCCAACAGAGTACATATATGACATTTTTCTCACAGAGCATACTGATTGTGTTGATTTTGTGCTGTCGCTGTAAGCTGTCCAGTCAAGTCAAGTCAAAGTTTTATTTCCAGATGGTACATTGAATAAGCAATGCATTTGCTTTTTTTTTTATTAAGTCTATCTAGGAATCTATCTATGAACAAACAATTTTTTAATGACGATATTTAACTACAACATTAGAACAACCTTTATCAATAAAATGAGCCAATAAGAAAAAAAACCAATGAAATAATACACTGCAAAAACACACACACACACCACACACACACACACAACACACACACATACACATACACGCGCGCGCGGGTGCACACACTTAGGTAAAAAAATCGATTTTTTTAAAAAGAATTAAAACAAATCATTTCATGTCAAATAAACAAATTATAGTAGGTTAGAATGTAACCCATTCTTTCACGTTCATACTTTATTTTAAAAAAATTACAAAAATAAAACACTGGAAAGAAAACACCAAAATAATAATGTACATTCTGATGTATTCATACACACACAAGCACGCACGCACGCGCGCGCGCACACACACACACACACACACACACACACACACACACACACAACACACACACACACGCACACACACATACACATACACACTCACACACACACTTTCCAATTATTCTTTTTGATCGTCTGGTATCACTTTAAGTGGAAAGACGTTAAAACTGAAGACTACTGCTACCCAAAATACTAGGCACTGGTTGTGGTCAGCACTGACAATAGGGTCAGCACCGACAATAGACTGACAATAGGGTCAGCACCGACAATAGACTGACAATAGGGTCAGCACTGACAATAGGTTCAGCACCGACAATAGGGTCAGCACTGACAATAGGGTCAGCACTGACAATAGGTTCAGCACCGACAATAGGGTCAGCACCGACAATAGACTGACAATAGGGTCAGCACCGACAATAGGGTCAGCACTGACAATAGGGTCAGCACCGACAATAGGGTCAGCACTGACAATAGGGTCAGCACCGACAATAGGTTCAGCACTGACAATAGGGTCAGCACTGACAATAGGATCAGCACAGACAATAGTCAGCACTGACAATAGGGTCAGCACTGGGTCAGCACTGGGTCAGCACTGACAATAGGGTCAGCACTGGGTCAGCACTGACAATAGGGTCAGCACTGACAATAGGGTCGGCACTGACAATAGGGTCGGCACTGACAATAGGGTCAGCACTGACTATAGGGTCAGCACTGACAATAGGGTCAGCACTGACAATAGGGTCAGCACTGACAATAGGGTCAGCACTGACAATAGGGTCGGCACTGACAATAGGGTCAGGGTCAGCACTGACAATAGGGTCAGCACTGACAATAGGGTCGGCACTGACAATAGGGTCAGGGTCAGCACTGACAATAGGGTCAGCACTGACAATAGGGTCAGCACTGACAATAGGGTCAGCACCGACAATAGGGTCAGCACTGGGTCA
>CM054148.1:5001136-5011136 GCA_028751875.1 Rapana venosa
ATGCTTTGAACGCATTATTCTATGATGTCTTCTTCTGTGTAATTCTCACTCTGACCCTTTTCTGTTAGCACATAAAATAAACAGAAGTACAAATGACGCTTCAATCACCTTGCTGAACAATGTCTACTCCCATTTACAAAAACCTGGTTCCTTCGTTCGCCTACTTTTCATCAACTTCTCCTCTGCCTTCAATACCATTCTGCCCCATCTCTTGGCGCTTAAACTACTTTCACTTAATGTCTGTCCTCGGCTTATCCTTTGGATCATGAGATTTTCGACAAATAAAACACTATTTGTCCGATTTCAAAAAGCAATATCTATAGAAAACTCAACTTCTACTGGTTCTCCATAGGGCAGTGTACTTTCCCCTATCCTTTTCACTCTTTATACCAATGATTGCAATGGTTCAGATCTTACACCACTGGTCAAATATTCTGATGACTCTGCTCTTGTGGATCTATGTAACTCGCACTTCACATTTTCTAAACAAGTAGGGGTTTTCCTCCTGGTGTAAACTGAATTATCTGGACTTGAATGTCAAAAAGACTAAAGAAGTGTGATTTGATTTTTGCAATTACTCATAACCTGTACCAAATCTTTATATCGATGGTATGAAAGTAGAACGTGGGAATGGATATAGATACCTAGGTACCGTCATTGACGACAAACTGAACTTTACTTTCAATGCAGATTTCATCAATAGAAAATGTCGTTCTCGTATTTTTCTTCTTGGAAAACACCGAAGTCTTCAGGTAAATGTCAAGGTTGTACAGAATTTCTGTCGATGCTTCATTGAATCTGTCATTTCCTTTCTTTAATATGCTAGTATAAAAGCCTGAATAGTAAAAACAAAAACGTATTGAACAAAACTGTAACATGTTGCAGTAAAAATTGTGGGCTGAGCGCAAATGAAGCTGAACGATTTTTATGAACGTCATGTGAGAGACAGAGCGAAAGAAATCGTGAGGGATGGCAGGGATGCATGTGCTGGCTACATACTTTCAACTCCTTTCTTCTCAAAAGCAATACAGAGTACCAAGATTCAAAACACTTTGAAGTAAAACACTTTTACTCTCACCTCAGTTCTGCTCTCAACAAGGACATAACAACACATGAGAGAGACAGAGAGAGAGAGAGACAGAGAGAGACAGACAGACAGACAGACACAGAGAGAGAGAGGGAGGGAGAGAGAGACAGAGACAGAGAGACAGAGAGAGAGCGAGAGCGAGAGCAATGCAGACCCACGTGTTCAATTTCTTGCAATTACAAAGTTGTTCAATTACAGGGTCAATTGTTAGTGAGCAGCTAATTTCAGAAGTAAAACAGAATGGTAAAGAAAGTGTACGTTTTTGCTTTCTTTTGTTTTTTATTTTCTTACAGTGGCATTGTCAGGGAATAGTTTACTTTATTTGTGTGACGACTTTTATTGATTAATTTTGCAATTTGTTTTCCGTTGCTGCTTTGTATTGCACAAACGGAGAGAAAAGCCAGACAAAGAGATAGATAAACAAAGAAATAGACTAAGAGACGGTCAGATAGACAGATAGCCAGCCAGCCAGCCAGCCAGCCACACACACACACACACACACACACACACCACACACACACACACACACACACATACATACATACACAAACACGCACGCGTGCGCCCATGCAAGCACGTACGCGTGCACACTCTCTATCTCTCTCACTTAAAACTTTTATTTTTTAATTTTTTTTTATTTCGAGGATAATGGAATAAGCACTCACGCGCTTTTTTTCATCCAGTCCCCGTGTGAATACAGTTTTGTAAATTTTGTCATCCGTTCCCGCCAGCACAAAATGGCCTACACTTCCGAAAAGCGGAACGGGTTTTAACATATGCGCAAGATGTTCTGTAGGTAAAAGAAAGGCAGAGAGAGAGAGACAGACAGACAGACAGAGACAGAGAGAGACAGAGGCAGACACCTGCATAAATAAAAAGAGAATGAATGCATGAAATACCGAATCTCTCTCTCTCTCTCTCTCTCTCTCTCTCTCTCTCTCTCTATATATATATATATATATATATATATATATATATATATATATATATATATATATATATATATCAAGACAAACTCATAAACGGACCGATGGACAGAAAGACAGACAGACAGACAGTCAAACACGCACGCACGTGTATACATGAACAAATAAAAGCAACAAAAGCATAAAACCCACAATCAAAGCTGACACTGACGCTGACAGTGATGGAGATCACATTCATGGATGGAGAGAAGGCGGGGATGGGAGGGGGGGAGGGGTAGAGAGTCAGAGAGGAGAGGGTGGGGGTCAGTGTGGAGGTCATCAGCTGAAAGAACCCAGAACTGACCATAGCCAATTGCCAGATGTGCCCTCACATACCGGCCTATTTGTTATGATCGTGCTTGTGTAAAACATTACAATAAAACGGTGATGGTGGAGGTGGTGGTGGTGGTGGCTGTGGTGATGATGGTGGAGGTGGTGGTGGTGGTGGTGGCTGTGGTGATGATGGTGGCGGTGATGGTGGAGGTGATGATGGTGGTGGTAGTGGTAGTGGCTCTGGTGATGATGGTGGCGGTGATGGTGGAGGTGATGGTGATGGTGGTGGTGGTGGTGGTGATGATGGTGGCGGTGATGGTGGAGGTGATGATGGTGGTGGTGGTGGTGTGGTGGTGATGATGGTGGCGGTATGGTGGAGGGTGATGGTGTTTGTGGTGTGGTGGTGTAGTGGTGGTGATGATGGTGGGGTGATGGTGGATGGTGATGGTGGTGGTGGTGTGGGGTGGGTGGTATGATGGTGGTGGTGGTGAATGTGATGGTGGTGGTGGTGTGCTGGTGATGGTGGTGGTGTGTGAGTGATGGTGGTAGGTGATGATGGATGGTGGGTATTGGTGTGGTTATGACTGTGGTGTGTGGATTGTGGTGATGTTGTGGTGTGGTCGATGTGTGGTGTGGTGTCAGTTTGGTGTGGTCGTTGTGGGTTGGCTGTGTGGTGAGGTATTGCTGGTGTGGTCAGCTTGGTGTGGTCATGCTGTGCGGTGTGTGGCCGAGTATTCTGGTGAGTTGGTCATGCGTGTTCTGGTGGTGGTCATATTCTGAGGTGGTGTATTTCTGGTGTGGTCTTGAGCTTTTGGATGTTGTCTGATATCTGGTGTGGTCATCTTCTGGTGGTGCAGCTCTGGTGGTCACTGTCTGATGTGTGGCCATTGCTGTCCTTAGTGTGGTCACTTTGGTGTGCACTCAGTCTTCTGGTGGTCACTTCTGAGTGTGGCATCGCTTCTGGTGTGAGCGCGTCACTTTTCGCACCCCCCCCCCCCCCTCACCTCCCCTCCCCTGTCCGACTGTTGACGACCCCATGCCGCCCTTGTGTCTGGCGACATTATGCCTCCCTCCCTAGGAGGGATTATTCTGCCTGTCTCCTTCCTTTTGGACGATCCCCCCTCCCCATGACAGATCATCGATATCATCATCCCTCTCTCCCCATCCCACCCCCCACCCCCTATCCAATGGTCAGCCATAACATTTAACAAATCGGCAAATTGTAAACCATGTAGTTTAATCTGCAAAATAGTCAACTATATCGTTTTACAGAATCAAATAAGAACACTTTCTCACTGAAACAAATGGCACCCTATATCGTTTAAACCAGGGGATGAATTTTTACACGGTTTTTTTATGACACCATCTTGTAGGCTTTATCTGTCACGTGATCTTTCTCACATCCTCACCCATTGCCCTCCTCTCTTTCCCCCCCCCCCCTCCCCCCTCTTCCCCTATCTTGTGTGTGAACAAAAATGTGTATACATGTGCGTTGATACGTGCGTGCATGTGTAAGGAACTCATCCTTTCAACCAGTTATTAGTTAGAAGCTGCACGACAACTTACAAGGACTGATTCCCGCGTACTGCTACCCACGGCCTTGAAATGTCAGTTTGGTGACAGTTTAATTTTATATCATATATCTCTGTTCTGTGCTGGAGACACGCCCACCCAGTGCTGCAGTGTGAAGCAAACAGTGACAGGACACAACCAGTGTCAATCTCCTACAATAAGCGACAAAGCTTTCAGGAACAGTGCTCATTGTGCGTCATCATTCTTTTTTTATATCCTATTTTTCAGGAACTGGCTGATTGTGGTTGTGCGTTGTTATTCGTATTCTGGCATCTTATGTTTTACAGGTGCTTGACTGTATTGTCTGGCCTCGCTTGTTTGTTGAGGGTGATTCAGTTGTTCTCTTTGTTTTTATCTCCTTTTCTCTCCGTAACCAAACCACGACATCTGTAGGGATATTTCCCCCGCAATACCAATCATTTTCATCCACTTGATGCATCAAAAATAACAAAGCACACTTGATGTGTTGGAGACAAAGTAAATATATCCTCCCTTACCTTATATCACATTATCCTCTCTCTCTGTCTGTCTGTCTGTCTGTCTGTCTGTCTGTCTGTCTGTCTGTCCTCTCTCTCTCTCAGTCTCCTCTTCTCTTCTCTGTCAGTCTGTCTGTCTCTCTGTGTGTGAATGGTTTACTTGTTTCTCGTTATTGTGTTATTGCAACTGATTTCTAGAAATAATTTCCACTATTCTACTTCTTTATGTATATGTCATAACTCTACGGATGATTTTAACATGTACAATGTTACATCACAGCCAGTGCTAATGATGATAGTGTTGGTGAATTGAAAATTGTATGCAATATCATATGGATTGAAATTGTACTGTGTACACACACACACTCTCTCTCTCTCTCTCTCTCTCTCTCTCTCTCTCTCTCTCTCCTCTCTCTCTCTCTCTCTCTCTCTTTTATTGCTCTGCTTATAGATGTAATTGTCATGCTTACAGTTTATATCCTGCTGAATGCTTTATTCAGATTTTATATTCAGTTTTATTGCGTAAGCTGGCTGTATTTGATAGTTTAGTGAATGTTTTATTCCAGTATCTTATTGTTTTGAGTGTAACAATTATATATAGCTTAATTTCACTGTGTGGATGTTCATTTCTATGACTATATAATAATAAATATTCATAAAGATTTTATTTTGGCATTGATGCATGGTGTGCGTGCGCGCGCGTGTATGTGTATGTGTGTGTGTGTTGTGTGTGTGTGTGTTGTGCGTGTGTGTGTGGTGTGTGTGTGTGTGTGTGTGTGTGCGTGTACTTGTGCATGGTGGTGTAAATTGCTTTTGCGTAATCCCCTAAAGTCTGCTTATATAAGAATTGTTTTTGTGTAGTTAACTATTGCTGTTGCTTTCCCTATTAAAAAAAAGTACAATGAATTTGTTGACGTTATTTTCCCGTTAGCCAAAATGATACTATTTACATTGTTTGTTTCTTTATATTATGTGTGTTAGAAATGAATTTTTGGTTTGGTTGATGGTTGTTGTTGTTGTTTTGTGGGGGGTCTTTTTTAGGGGGGGGGGGGGGGTTGGTGGTGGGAGATTATTTGGTTGTCCCCCCTCCCCTTGTTTTGTTGCGTTTATTTTGCTCTTGGTTTCTTTGCTATTTGGATTTTTTGGTTGTTTTGTGGTTTTTTTGTTTTGTTTTGCTTTATCTTATTATTTGTTGCTGTGTTTTTTTCCCTCTTTTTGTGGATTTTGTGATTTTTTTGTGTGTGTGGGGTTGAGTTTATTTTTTCAATTTACTGTGTGAGTGTATGGGTATTGGGTTATTTTCATTATCATATGATGTATCCCTAAGGGCGGAGACTGATGTAGAAAAGCACATGGGTGCTTATTCATAATATATCCTTGAAATAAAAGAATCTGCACTGTCATTGACATTGTCAGGACGGGATAGCCTGGTGGTTAGAGTGATACGCTCGTGATCTGCTGACCCGGATTCGAATCTCGTTCAAGAGGATTGTTCCTCTGGAGTTAACATCAGGGCCGACTCCACTTCCAAATACCACCATGATAACAAAACACAGTTCGCATCATTATACTGTTCTACATGGTTTGGTTTATGAGGTTAGTGTGACATATGCATTATCATGTTTATAAAACCAGCCAACCAAGCAACCAACCAGCCCAGCAACCAGCCAAGAAACCAACCCAAACAATAATCTGTTCAAACACCTGTCACTGACCTGAAAAGCTCGATTGTGCATCTTGAACAAGCACAGACTGTCCCCACTTCTATTCCTTCAATCAAAACACCACAGTCCACTGGCTATAAACACGAGGTATCAGTTCCAAAGACCGCTCTTGGTACTTGCATTACAAAAGAAAATGGACGACCCACCGTATTTCTGAGGCGTTAACTTATAATTCACTTATTACAAGTGTCACCGCACACACATTAACACAGGTATCATGTTGTACTCGGGTCCATAGGCATGGCAGAAAGAAGATGAAATAAAAGGAAGAAGAAAAAACACAGTTGTTCTTTAAGTTCCAAGTTGCAGGCAAACACGCTTGTTTGCATCGAAGTGGTGACTTGCAACCGAAGTTTCTATTCACTAGCAATGAAGATTAACCCGAAATTCTCATCTGAAATAAAGAGCGCTGGCACAGATTCAAAGACAAGCGAGACTGGCTACATTGCAGCTGAACTGGGTAACAATTACATAGACGCGAACTTTGAGAGATGTTTATACCAGGAGCAATATCAGGCCCACTCTTCTAACATGGGGGTTGAAATAAATGTGTGTCCATTCTTGGTCTTTGCGAACCTCTTGAAATTGCAGCGGGGGCATATTCTTGTCAACAGTTGGTGTAGAGCGCGAGAAGCTTTTCTATTGGCAGTAAAGGAAAGGGAAACAACTGTGGAGGTTGAAGTGCGAGGCATCTGTAACGCGTGGCCTGTATTAATTGGACTTGCAATGCTTTTTTTTATAGATGGAGACTTCAGAGTATTGCCGAGTCCGGCTGCGTTAGCCAGCATGGCCTAGCCAGATTTTCTCATGCAGCAGTTTCGTTTGTTTGTTTCCGGTAACAAAACTTGTTGCTACTTATGCTTCCGGTACCAATACAAATTAGCTTTTTGGAGTCACTTTTCAAGGAAATAGCAAATCTAGAACTCCACAATATAGATAGATGCAAGAAAAATTGTTACTGTAATGAACACAAATATAAACACAACAAACCCCAAACACAGAAAACCCCCAAACCCTCGCAAACCGTCTTCCTAGATTTTGAAGTTAGGAATGAAATAAGATTTGTTTGGTTTTTTAAATCCTCACAAAATACAGACACGGCGTCAACATTCCGTTTGACTGCTGCTTTCTTTTGATTGGTTATAAAGGATTTCATAACCAAGGGTAAAGTTCGTCTCCAAACCACAGTTAAGGCTGTGGCTCTACTTAGGTAGTGCACTGCAGCCCTGCAGCTAGAAAGACATGACTGTTCTTCCTCCTGCCAGACAGTGAGGGGAGAGGCAGAGCAGGGGAGAACTGCAGAGAAGGAGAGTGAGCATGCAGAGTTGAACTGAGTCCAGAGAAGAGAGGAGAGAGAGAGAGAGAGAGAGAGAGAGAGAGAGAGGGTGACAGGATAGGCTGGTGTCACACTGCTGTTTTAATCATTATTATTATTGTACTCTGCACCGCAGCTTGGTGACTTGAAAATGAACAGCTGTATCATGGTTTAACTGCTGTGTGTGTGTGTGGGGGGGGGGGGGGGGGGGGGTATGTGTGGGTGTGTGTTGGACGGGATAGCTCAGTGGTCAGAGCGCTCGCTTTCCCCCAGCCAAAGTTAACCAGCATCAACCGTGGTTACCAGTTGGTTGGGTGACCGTTTGCGCACCTTGACTTCAGTACAGTACCCCAGTTCACCCAAATGGCTACCTGCCTGTTTAGGATCTGGGAAGGTAAAGCAGCGAGGGAGAGGAGACATTCCGCCCTCCATATGCTGGCCCCTAGAGAAGTGAGGTATCTGACGCCTCGCTCTCTTACGACCTTATAGTTGTGAGATACCTTTAAATATATATATATTCCCAACTTATCAAAGTCAAAAGTTAAATTCATATATGTCTATATATACATATATATATATATATATATATATATATATATATATATATATATATATATATATATATATATAAAACGTGCCATCAAACTTCTTCCTCTTGATTCAGGATCACTGACAGGGTTTTGTGACAAGAGTCAGGTTAAGATCAGAAGAAAGGAAACGCGGGTGACTGCAAACTACCTTAGTTTGAAATTTCAAACACAAATGAGACAAAAACAGGTGGGGGGGGGGGGGGGTGGGGGGGGGGGGGGGGGGGGGGGGGGGGGGGGGGGGGGAAGGGCGGGATAGCCTAGGGGTTAGACTTTGCGCCGTGATCGAGGGCCCCGGGAGCCACCACCGACCACTGCCCTTAAAAGGGGGTTTTTTTCCCCGGGAGTTACCTGGTGCCGCCTCCATCCCCCGAAAGGCCTTCGGAAAAACTGCAAACGAGGCCTCTTGCAAACGCATGCAGACCACTTGCGCATAATTTAAAAACCCCCTCCTTGCGGAGATAGGGCCATAACTGCCAGTGGGAAGGGGGTGAAAAATTAAAAAATTAAAAAACCACGCCCTTAACGTAGCACGCTGGTGTCGGGATTAGACCAAATCCCCGAATCAGGTCGGCATATGTAAAAGGGGGCAAAAATGGAAGCATATACAGCAAAAGTCTTTGGGAGAACGAAAACCGATCCCGTGTGTTACACAAATTTATTTAGCGCACGTAAAAGAACCCACGCAACAAAAGAGTTTCCCTGGCCTTCTGAAAAAAAAAAGCCACCTGAAAGAAATAATTCCCGTGGCAGACGGGAAAAAAAAAAAAAAAGAGGGGGCGCTGCCTTTGGCGATGCTCTCCCCGGGGGAGAACACCCAAATTTTCACGCAATCTACCGTGACTAAAGGGGATAAAACAGATAAATCTGCCCATAGGTGAACGTAGAGCTCTAGCCGGGGAACGGAAGAAGAAAAAAAAACGAGAGCCCCAAAAAGACAAAGCCATCCAAGAAGGAACCCCCCCTTTGCTGACCCATCATCTGCTTCAGCAGCCCCAAGACATGTTCACAAAAACTGCAGTGAGTGGAAGGAAACAAAGAGAGTGATGGATTTCCTTTTCATTTTCCTCCTTCACAAGAAACGCAGTATGGAAGGAAACAAAGGTGATGGAGTTACCTTTTCAAGTCCCCTTCACAAAAATGCAGTGAGTGGAAGGGAAAAAAGAAGTGAGGAGTTCCTTGCAATGTCCCCTTTACAAAAACTGCAGTATGGAAAAAAACAAGAAGTGATGGATTTCCTTTGCAAAAGTCCCCTTCCAAGAAACTGCAGTGATGGAAGAAACAAGAGAGTGTGGAGTTACCTTTTTCAATGTCCTCCTTCACAAGATACTGCAGTGAGTGGAGGGAAACAAGAGAGTGATGGAGTTACCTTTGCAATGTCCTCCTTCACAAGATACTGCAGTGAGTGGAAGGAAACAAGAGAGTGATGGAGTTACCTTTGCAATGTCCTCCTTCACAAGATACTGCAGTGAGTGGAAGGAAACAAGAGAGTGATGGAGTTACCTTTGCAATGTCCTCCTTCACAAGATACTGCAGTGAGTGGAAGGAAACAAGAGAGTGATGGAGTTACCTTTGCAATTCCTCCTTCACAAGATACGCAGTGGTGAAAAAACAAGAGAAGGGTGGAGTTACCTTGCAAAGTCCTCCTTCAAAGATACTGCAGTGAGTGGGAAAAAACAAGAGAGTGTGGGGTTACCTTTGCAATTCCCCCTTCAAAAATACTGCAGTGAGTGAAGGGAAAAAAAGAGTGATGGGGTTACCTTTTCAATTCCTCCTTCACAAGATACTGCGTGATGGAAGGGAAAAAAAGAGTGATGGATTACCCTTTTCAATGTCCCCCTTTACAAGATAACCCGTGAGGGAAGGAAAAAAGAGGTGAGGAATTACCTTTGCAATGTCCCCCTCACAGAAACGCAGAAAGTGGAAGGAAACAGAGAGTGATGGGGGTTACCTTTGCAATGTCCCCCTTCACAAGAAAACTGCAAGAGGGAAGGAAAAAAG
>CM054148.1:5016136-5031136 GCA_028751875.1 Rapana venosa
ATTGATGAAAATCTCAGCTGCTACTATCACACATCCCATCTATGCAAATACATGTCCCAAAGAGTATAAAAGGTAAAGGTAAAGGAGTCCCATAACCTGTAAGGTCGTAGGGGAGAGAGGCGTCAGAGACCTCACTTCTCTAGGGCCAGCATATTGAGGGCGGCGCCCATCTCCTCTCCCTCGCTGCTTTACCTTCCCTGACCCTAAAGAGGGCAGGTACCCATTTACAGCTGGGTGAACTGGGGGAACTGTACTGAAGCCAAGGCGCACAAACGGTTACCCATCCAAGTGGTAACCACGCTCGACACTGCTTAACTTGACAGGGGGAAAGCGAGTGTTCCGACCACTGAGCTATCCCGTCCCCTGAGTAGAGTATACCAGTTGACTAAAATCAAACATTTTCTCGACTTTCATTCAAGAAATCTTTTCTTTCAAATTTATATACAATCTTCAGTAGATTATGCTTCAACCCTGTGGTATTCTGCCAGTGCAAACACTATGAAACCATTATTAAGTCTGTATAAACGTGCTCTTAAACTGGTCCTTCTGAAGAAGACTACCTTACTAGAAGTGAATTATACTCAGTTAAATATTCTTCCCCTACACCAAAGACTAAGATTTAACAAAGGCCTCATGATGTTTAAGATAATGATTGGAACTATTCCCTCGTCCTTAAAAAGACAAGTTCCCAATGAATCATTCCAGAAATACTGGAAAGCCCAGTGTCCCATTCCCAAGAATAGATTTGTTAAAAAAATTTGTTCTAGTTTACAGGCCCTGTGCTGTGGAACTCCCTTCCTGACTCATTTAGACAACACCAATCATTAACAATCTTCAAAAGTCTTTTTTTTTCATCCACCTGATGCATCAAAAATAACCAACCACACTTGATTTGTTGGAAACAAAGTAAATATATCCTCCCTGACCTTATACCACAGTATTCCTCTCTCTCTCCTCTCTCTCTCTCTCTCTCTCTCTCTCTCTCTCTCTCTCTCTCTCCTCTCTCCTCTCTCTCTCTCTCTCCCTGTATGAGTGTGTTTTACTTGTATCTCGTTATTGTGTTATTGCAACTGATTTCTAGAAATAATTTCCACTATCCTACTTCTTTACGTTTATATCAAAACTCTAGGATGATTTTAACATGTACAATGTTAAATCACAGCGAGTGCTAAGGATAATAGTGTTGGTGAATTGAAAATTGTATGCAGTATCATATGGATTGAAATTGAAATTGTACTATGCATTCCTCTCTCTCTCTCTCCCTCTCTCTCTCTCCCTCTCCTTTTATTGCTCTGCTTATAGATTTAATTGTGGTGTTTATAGTTTGTATCCTGTTGAAGGCTTTATTAAGATTTTATATTTCAATTTTATTGCGTAAGTTGAATGTATTTGAGATTTAGTGAATGTCTTATTCCAATAGCTTATTGTTTTGAGTGTAACAATCATGTATAGCTCAATTTCAATGTGAAGATGTCCATATCTATGACTATATGTGATATTCATAAAGATTCGATTTTTGTTCTGATGCATGGTATGCGTGCGTGCGTGCGTGTGTTTATTTTTTATTTTTATTCTTTTATTTTTTATTCTTTTATATCGAAGATAATGGAATAAGCACTTATGTGCTTTTTACATCCAGTCCCCGTGTGTTATCGGTTTTGTAAATTCTGTCATTTGTTCCCACCGGCACACAATGGCCTACTCTTACGAAAAGCGGAACAGGATTTAACATGTGCGCAAAATGTTCTGCGTGCGTTCGCACACGGGACTTCGGTTTATAGTTTCATCCGAAGGACTTTTGGGGAGAGTGGAGTCTGCACTAATGTTAACTCCAGGGGAAAATAAACCCTTTGAACGGGAATCGAACCCGGGTCGTCAGATTGCGAGGGCAATGTTCTAACCACTAGGCTATCCCGCCCCTATCCCCTATTTTGTTTTTTGGTTGTCCTCCCTCCCCTATTGCTTTTATTTTGTTCTTGGTTTCTTTGCTGGTTTTGGTTTGCTTTGGGGTTTTGTGGGGGGTGCGTTCATTGTTTTTTTTTAAATTATTTGTTATATTTTTGGTGGACGGGATAGCTCAGTGGTCGGAGCACTCGCTTTCCCCCAGCCAAGTTAAGCAGCGTCGAGCGTGGTTACCAGTTGGATGGGTGACCGTTTGCGCGCCTTAGCTTCAGTACAGTTCCCCCAGTTCACCCAGCTGTAAATGGGTACCTGCCCTCTTTAGGGTCAGGGAAGGTAAAGCAGCGAGGGAGAGGAGATGGGCGCTGCCCTCAATATGCTGGCCCTAGAGAAGTGAGGTTTCTGACGCCTCTCTCCCCTACGACCTTATAGGTTATGGGACTCCTTTCCTTATATTTTTGGTTGGTTTTTTTTCTTCTTTTTTTTTTTTGGGGGGGGGGGGTGGGTGGGTATTTTTTTCATTCTACTGTGTGAGTGTATGGGTATTGGGTTATGTTTTTTTATCATATAATGTATTCCTGAGGGCGGGGACTGGATGTAAAAAAAGCACATGGGTGCTTATTTATTATCCTCGAAGCAAAAGAATCTGTCTTTGTCAATGTAATTCTCTCTCTCACATCAAATATTATATAGATTTTTGTTTAAGTTACCATTATTTTAATATTTTATTTAATTTACTTTTGCTTGAAACTGTTAGCTCTGATTATTAAGGATAGTCCCTTTCCAGGGCAAGAGCCGGATGGAAAAAAAAAGTATGTCAATACTTGTCTGTAAACCTTGGGAATAAAGATGACAAATCAATCAATCAATCAATCAACCAATCTCTCTCTCATTCTATAGTTTTGCTTATCGATTTAAATATAATGTGTTTACAGTTTGTATCCTGATGAAAGCTATATTCATATAGTTTTTTTTAGTTCAAAGTTTTTGTATGATGATTGTTTTTGAGTCTTAGTGAATGTTTCTTCCAATATCTTATTGTTTAGAGTGTAATATTGATGTATAGCTTACCTATCATGTGTAATCTCTTGCGATCTCTCCACTGGTTGCCTGTGCCACAGAGAGTAAACTATAAGATCAGTACCCTCTGTTACAAATGTCTCCACCAAACCATACCCTCCTACCTCTGTGAATGTCTTCACCTGTACACCCCTTCTCGTTCTCTCCGCTTTGCTGCAGATACATTGTGCTTAAGAATACCTAGATTCAACCAATCCACCGTTAGTCGTAGCTCTTTCTCTATTTCTGGTCCATCGATCTGAAACGACCTTCCTCTCCCTCTTCGAAAAAAGCCTACTTATGACATATTTAAATCCAGCCTCAAGACATATTCTTTATTTCAAACCTAACTTTTTCCCCTCCTCTTTCATCTCAAAACTGCCCCTGCCTTCAATAGCCCAAATCCCATTACCCTGCCTAAGCGTATAACCTATGTGTGTGAGTGTGTGTGTGTGTGTGTGTGTGTGTGTGTGTGTGTGTGTGTGTTTGTGTTTGTGTGTGTGTGTGTGTGTGTGTGTGTGTGTGTGGTGTGTGTGTGTGTGTGTGTGCGTGCGTGTGTGTGTGTGTGCCTACATTTGAATTTCTTTAAGCTTTTAATAGTTATTGGCTGCATGACTGTAAGAATATGTTGAATGCAAGCATTCTGATTTGTCTTTGCAAGATAAAGTGCTTTACAAATTCCATTTATTATTATTATTATTATTATTATTATTATATGTAGATGTTCATTTTATGACTATATACAATAATCACAAAGATTGATTTTGGCATTAGAACTCGAGAATCGTATTTCACTAAATAGTCCTCTCTCTCTCTCTCTCTCTCCTCTCTCTCTTCTCTCTCTCTCTCTCTCTCTCTCTCTCTCTCTCTCTCTCTCTCTCTTCTCTCTCTCTTTTCCATTACCTTCTTTTACTCGATATCTCCTTTTTTTTAAAAACTATTTTGACATTTTTATTGATTTTAGTCTTGCTTTTTTTGTTGTTACTGTTTTGGGAGAGTATTTAGGACGATTTTGCTTTGTTTTTATTGGGATTTTTTTAAGGGGGGGGGGGGGGGGGGTAATTAATTGATTGGGTTCCTTATTTTGCTCCTGTGCCCCTAAGGAAACATTGTCACGTGATAATTGATTTGATGGATAAAGGTTTTCTTTTCTTTTCTTACCAACACTGTTCTAATTTTGTGTTTATTCTGTTTCTTTACTTTTGAAGAAAAACAATTTTAGTTTTACCTGTTTTAATTGTGAATACATGTTAGTTAGTGAGACTCTCTCTCTCTCTCTCTCTCTCTCTCTCTCTCTCTCTCTCTCTCTCTCTCTTCTTCTCTTTCTTTCTTTCTTTCTTTCGCATAATCTCCTAAACTCTGCTTATATAACATTTGTTTTTGTGTAGTTTACTTTTGCTGTTGTTTTCCCTATTAAAAAAAAGTACAATAAATTTCTTGACGTTTATGGTTTATTCTCCTGTATATTGTGGAGTGCTTTGAGGGAATTATTTGATTGTCACCACCGCCACCCCTACACACACACACACACACACACACACACACACACACACACACACACACACACACACACACAAACCTTCTTGTTTTTATTCTGCTTTTGGTTTCTTTGCTGTTTGGTTTTTGTTTTGTGTGTGTCTGTGTGGTTTTTGTTTTGTGTGTGTCTGTGTGGTTTTTGTTTTGTGTGTGTCTGTGTGGTTTTTGTTTTGTGTGTGTCTGTGTGGTTTTTGTTTTGTGTGTGTCTGTGTGGTTTTTGTTTTGTGTGTGTCTGTGTGGTTTTGTTTTGTGTGTGTCTGTGTGGTTTTTGTTTTGTGTGTGTCTGTGTGGTTTTTGTTTTGTGTGTGTCTGTGTGGTTTTTGTTTTGTGTGTGTCTGTGTGGTTTTTGTTTTGTGTGTGTCTGTGTGGTTTTTGTTTTGTGTGTGTCTGTGTGGTTTTTGTTTTTTTTTGTTTTTTTGTTATTGGTTTTTCTTTCTTTTGATTTTTTTTGTGGGGTCTTTTGTGGGTGTGTGTTTTTTTTTTTTATATTTTACTTTGTGAGTGTATGGGTATTGGGTTTACTTTATTACCATATAATGTATCACTAAGGACGGGGACTGAATGTAAAAAAACCCACATGGGTGCTTATTCATTATCCTCGAAATAAAAGAAGTTGTCATTCTCTCTCTCTCTCTCTCTTCTCTCTCTCTCTCTCTCTCTCTCTCTCTCTCTCTCTCTCTCTCCCTCTCTCTCTCTCTCTCGCTCTCTCTCTCTCTCTCCGCTCCCTCCCTCTCTCTCTCTCTTTCTCTCTCTCTCTCTGTATCTCTCTCTTTCTCTGAAATAAAAGATGCGGTGTGGTCTGTCTCAGATGAAATCCTCGGAAGGCAGTTCGCCAACACCAAATGAGCCATATGCCATGAATTATTCATCCCTTCCAGGCCATTGCCGCATACATTAAGATAAAGAGCTGGCATCAGCCTAAGTACCGCATGGTGGGCTTTCAAATCCTCGCGCACACAGCTAGCTCAGCAGAAAAAGGGAACTGGTGTTTAATATATTATTTATATCGAAATAAAGGGGCGCGGTTTGCCGTGAAAACGGAGTGAATGCTGGTAAAAAGAAGAAGAGCCTTGCAGAAATGCTGAACGTCTGTTACAAAGGGTCATTATCCTTTATAGTTGCAGTTTACTCCCCGGTGTAAAATTCGAGGTGTTCTCTCCCCTGGGGAAGAAAGAGGGAGAGAGAGAGAGAGAGAGGGGGGGGAGAGGGAGAGAGAGAGAGGGAGAGAGAGGGGGGGAGAGGGAGAGAGAGAGAGGGAGAGAGAAGAGAGAGAGGGAGAGAGAGAGAGAGAGAGAGAGAGTGTCGCCACTGCAAAGTGCCACCTCATCCCTTCCACTCCTCCCCCTCTTTCCTCTGTTTTCTGCTCTAGCCCCTATTTTGGGTTTTTTTATTCTTATAATTAGTTGTCTGTGCGTTTCTGAGTGCTTGTAGGAGAGGTGTTAGTGTACGGGTGTGTGTGTGTGTGTGTGTGTGTGTGTGTGTGTGTGTGTGTGTGTGTGTGTGTGTGTGTGTGTGCGTACGTGCGTGCGTGTGTGTGCGTGCGTGTGTGTGTGTGGTTTGGTGTGGTGTGGTGTGGTGTGTTGTGGTGTGGTGTGTGAGGTGTGTGTGTGTGTGTGTGGGTGGTGGGTGTCTGAGTGTGGTTGTGTGTGTGGTGTGTGTGTGTGTGGTTGTGTGGGGTGTGTGTGTATGTGTGTGTGTGGTGGTGTTGTGTGTGTTGTGTGTGTGGTGGTGTGTGTGTGTGTGTGTGTGTGTGTGTTGGTGTGGTGTGGTGTGGTGGTGTTGTGTGGTGTGGTGTGGTGTGGGTGTGTGTGTGTGTGGTGTGTGTGTGTGGTGTGTGTGGGTGTGTGTGTGTGTGTGTGTGTGGTGTGTGTGGTTGTGTGTGTGTGTGGTGTGGTGTGTGTGTGTGTGTGTGTGTGTGTGTGTGTGTGTGTGTGTGTGTGTGTTGTGTGTGTGTGTGTTTTGGTGTGTGTGTGTTGTTGTGTGTGTGTGTGTGTGGTGTGTGTGGGGTGTGTTGTTTGTGTGTGTTTGTGATTGTGTGTGTGTGTGTGTTGTTGTGTGTTGTGGTGTTTTCTGTGTGTGTTGTGGTGTGGAGTGGCGCTTTTGGGATGTTGTTGCTTTACAAGATTCAGCGCTGGATTAAAATTCAGTACATTGATTATTTCATTATCCCGTTAATTTTTTTTTTAAGTAGCCTGGAGCGCTTTGATAAGTGCTTTACAAACAGCGCAATACAATCCACATATTAAATCATTATCTATTCCATTATCTCATTATCATTTTATTTTGAAAGGTCACTTGGCGCTTGATTAATGGGCTGTCTTCACGCAATAGTTCCACATTTTATTTATTTGATCAGTTAAGACTGTGTGCGTTTTGGGCCTTCCGCTTCAACAACATTGATAGGACCTGCGGGACTGTCTAGCGTTCGACAAGAAGAAAGAAAAAGAAGAGAAGAAGAAGAAAAAAGAAGAAGAGATGGTAATTTAAAAGAAAAAAAACAAAAGATGTCTAATTTAATATTGGGAAAAGGATGAAGTGGTAAGCACTGAGTGCGTGGTTTGGGCCTTCGTTCAATACAGCATTGATCAGGACCTGCGGGGTTGCTGTCTAAGCGTTCGACGAAGAAGAAGAAGAAGAAGAAGAAGAAGAAGAAAGAAGAAGAAGAAGAAGAAGAAGAAGAAGAAGAAGAAGAAAAAAAAGAAGAAGAAGAAGAAAGAAGAACAAGAAGAGAGTTGGTATGAGTTTAAAGGAAAAACAGAAAGAAACGGACCAAAAATTACAGCTGGAGTGCGGCCTTTACTGAGGACGAAAGGCGGGTGGAGATTTAAATAATAATATATATATGATGATGATGATGGTGATGATGATGATGATGATGATGATGATGATAATGATAATAATAATAATAATAATAATAATAATAATAAATGGAGTTTGTATAGCGCTATATCTTGCAAAGACAAATCAGATCGCTTGCATTAAACATATTCTTACAGAGTCATGCAGCCAATAACTATCAAAAGCTTAAACAAAATTCAAATGTACCCACCTATACACACACACACACACACACACACACACACACACACACACACACAGTTTGTAGGCTTTGGCAGGGTAATGGGATTTGGGCTGTTGAAGGCAGGGGCAGTTTTGAGGTGAAGAAATCCACGGCTGTGCATTGGTAAGTCAAAATGTTCTGCATACGTCCGCACACTGGACCTGGCTTTACAATCTCCTCCCAAGAACTTTGGGAAAACTAGGAGTCAGTGCCAGTGTTAGCCCCTGGTGGGGAAAATACCTTCCAACAACCACTCAGCTTCCAGTCCCAGGCCAAAAGCTGTGTCAGTTATTGGTGTCAGCTAATTGCCAAGGTCTACACTAAAAATGTTGTTATGTTGTAGTAAAATGTTGTATTGAGATTGCCTTCTTCAGCAATGACAAGCTCTGAACATAACAATAACCTGCACTCTCCTTTGTTAAAGGAGAAAAAAAATCTCATGAAGTCGGGGTATGGCTGCCTATAATTATGGCGAGGTACTTTAAAAACAGTCATACAGGCAAACTTCTCATCCAGTAGTGTGCAGTTTTAATGTCACAGTGATTCCCAGGTGGGATGATGAGTGAGTCAGAGTGTACGTTCTGGGTGACCCCCAGAGTGTTAAACTGAGGAACACACAACAACAGCAACAACAACAACAACCACAACAACCACATCGGCGCAGACATGGATGAAGGCTAGCTACAGCTGACAGGACACCACAGGAAGGAAGGTGGCAGGATGGTTAAGACGTTTGCCTGCCAACAAGTAAACCGTGAGGTTCTGGGTTCGATTCCCAGCCTCGCCCTTTCATCCCAGTTTGACCAAAAAAATCAAACTGAATGTCAAAGTCCTTCGGATAAGACTATAAACCGAGGCCCCGTGAGCGAACGCATGCAGAACACCTTGCTCACACGTTAAATCCTGTTCCGCTCTTCGAAAGAGTAGGCCATTGTGTGCCGGTGGGAACAGATGACAAAATTTACAAAACCGCATACACACGGGGACTGGATGTTTAAAAAAAAAAAAAGCACATGAGTGCTTATTCCATTATCCTCGATATTTTAAAAAAACAAATGTCATCTCATCTGAGCGCTTTGAGTTGTTGCTTTATAAGATTCAGCGCTAAATAAATTCCATACATTATTATTATTATTATTATTATTATTATTATCAGTTGGCCGACTTTCCAACCCCTGCGTCCTTGAAAGTCGCGGGTTCAAATCTCACCAGTGGGGCCTGCCGAATCAAGGAGGGCGATCTTGTTGACCCTCTCCCGCGTTGAGTTGATCGCGAGGACCTCGACCTGCCACTGCCTTTAATGCCCTTCGTGTTTGCACCCACGGGGACTGGATGTAAAAACGCACCTGAGTGCCTATTCCATTATCCTCGATATTATATTTTTTAAAAAAAAAAATTTTTAAGTCACCTGAGCGCTTCGTGTTTGCACCCACAAGCAGAATATCAAACTTGCCCCTGTGAAAGATCCCGTAATTATTCATTCATCTCAGAGGCCTGGGGGTATGGGAAGCACGAACATGCCCAGCATGCATCCTCGAAGTCGGAATGCGGCTACCTTCATGGTGGCAAAAAAGAAAGGTCGTAAGTGTGTGTGTGTGTGAGCAGAAGAGAGAAAGAGACTGGAGATAGTATGAGAGAGAAAGAGCTGAGAGAGGATGAGAGAGAGAAAAGAGGAGAGGGTGAGAAAGAGAGAGAGAGAGAGAGGGAAAGAGAGAGAGAGAGATGATGAGAGAGAGAGAGAAGAGAGAGAGAGAAAGAGAGAGAGAGAGAGAGAGAGAGAGAGAAGAGAGGAGAAGAGAGAGAGAAAGAGAGAGAGAGGAGAAAGTAGATGAGAGAGAGAGAGAGAAAGAAGAGAGAGAGAGATAAGAGAGAGAGAGAAGAGATGAGAGAAAGAGAGAGAGATGAGAGAGAGAGAGAAGAGAAGAGAGAGAGAGAGAAAGAGAGAGAGAGAGAGGAGAGAGAGAGAAAGAGGAGAAGAAAGAGAGATGAGAGAGAAAGAGAGAGAGAGAGAGAGTAGAGAGAGAGAGAGAGAGGAGAGAGAGAGAAAGAGAGAGAGAGAGAGAGAGAGAGAGAGAGAAAGAGAGAGAGAGAGAGAGAGAAAGAGAAGAGAGAAGAGAGAGATGAGAGAAGAAGAGGAGAGTGAGAGAGAGAGAGAGAGTGAGAGAGAGAGGGAGAGAAGAGAGATGAGAGAGAGAGAGAAGGAAAGATGAGAGAGAGAGAGATAGAGAGAGAGAGGAAGAAGAGAGAGAGAGAGAGAGAGAGAGAGAGAAGACGAGAGAGAGAGAGAGAGAGGATGAGAGAGAGGGCGGGCATGAGCGAGAGAAGGAGGAGAGAGAGAAACACGAGGCCACCAAAGCAACCCCTTCACTGTATCAGGAAACTAGCCTTTGTATCAAGGGTAAATACTGCATGTGATTAACTTCTCTCCCCTCCCTCCCTCTCCCCCCCCCCCCCCCCCCCCCCCCCCCCTCCCTCCTCCCCCCCCTCGTCTGTCTCTCTGTCCTGTCTCTCTATCTCGGAACATGTTTATCTGTTCAATTTTATTTGTTTGTGAATCACTGTTGATGTATTGTGGCCTACAGGCCGATGTACATAAAATTATTTCTGTTTTCTCCCCTCTCTCTTCTCTCTCTCTCTCTCCTCTCTCTCTCTCTCTCTCTCCTCTCTCTCTCCTCTCTCTCCTCTCCTCTCTCTCCGCTCTCTCTCCTCTCTCTCTCTCCCTCTCTCCCTAGCTCCCTCCCCCCCCCCCCCCCCCCCCCCCCCCCCCCCCCTCTCTCTCTCTCTCTCTCAAGAGATAGATTTATACAATTTGATTTTTTCATGTTGATGAATACCATAATTATGTCTGTAAACCATTATGAATTGTGAATATTTCCATCCACACTTGGTTCACAGTTGGACACCCACGTTATGGCTGATGTAATATCCTTGCGTTCATCATTACTGTGACACATGAACTTTCACCATAATTATGTTGGTAGTAGTGTGTTTACACTTGTCATTTGCCGGGAGACGGGACAGCCTGGTGGTTAGAGAGATGCACTCGTGATCTGCTGACCCGGGTTCGAATCTCGTTCAAGAGGATTTTTTCCTCTGGAGTTAACATCAGTGCCGACACCGCTTCCCCTAAAAGTCCTTCGGGTGAGACTTTAAACCGAGGTCTTGTTTGCGTACGCACGCAGAACACTTTACGCACGCGTTAAAACCCGTTCCACTTTTCGGAAGAGTAGGCCATTGTGTGCCGGTGGGAACGGATGACAAAACGTACAAAACTGCATACACACGGGGACTTGATGTTAAAGAAAGAAAAGCACACGTTAAGTGCTCGTTCCATTATCCTCGATATAAAAATAATAAATAAAGTCCCTGTGCCCAATTTGCTTTTGGACTGTGGCCTAAGGCTGATGTACAGTTAAAGTCTAAAGTCTCTCTTGTTATGGAGATATATAAAAAATAAAAAAAACACAGCAAAACAAAACAGAAAGACAAAAGCCATTTCAGACGACAAGTTTATATATATTTTGTGAAAATATATAAAATATATATAATTATATAATATATATATATATATAAAATATATATATATATATTATGTATATATATAGAGAGAGAGAGACAGAGAGAGAGAGAGAAAGAAAGAAAGAAAGATAGATAGATAGATAGATAGATAGATAGATAGACAGACAGACAAGACAGACAGACAGACAGACAGATAGATAGATAGATCAGACAGATAGACAGACAGATAGATAGATAGATAGATAGATAGATCAGACAGATAGACAGACAGACAGACAGACAGATAGATAGATAGATAGATATATAGATAGATAGACAGACAGACAGACAGATAGTAAGTTAGATAGATAGATAGATAGATAGATAGATAGATAGATAGATAGATAGATAGATAGATAGATAGATAGATAGATAGATAGATAGACAAACAGTAATGTCTCGTGTCTCGCCACGACATTAAATGCATCCTGTATCTTTTTTTTTTTTAATGTATTTGTAGCCATACATAAGAAAGTTATGTGTTACAAAAGCCCCCGACCCCCTCCTCCCCCACCCCCACCCCACCACCCCACCCCCCCACCCCTTGTCAAAATATCACCTCAGGCAACGACAATAAACTGCCCCCCCCCCCCCCCCCCCCCCCCCCCCCCCCTCTGTCTGTCTGTCTGTTTCTCGCTCGCGCTCTCTCTTCTCTCTCTTTCCGCTCTCTCTTTCTCTCTCTTTTCGTCTCTCTCTTCCCTCTCCCTCTCTCTCTCCCCTCCTCCTCCCTCTCTCTCCTCTCCCCTCTCTCTCTCTCTCTCTCCTCTCTCTCTCTCCTCTCTTCTCTCTCTCTCCTCATCACCTCCTTATATGCCCACTCCATATGCCCACCATTCTTTTGTATTGTGGCCTAAGGCCGATGTACAGTAAAAGTCTGAAGTCTGAAGTCTGAAGTCTCTCTCTCGCTCTCTCTCTCTCTCAGCAAGAGTTCATGTTTTACCTCTTAACAAAAATGTGTATAGATATAGTGATAATATCCGAGATAAATTATGTCCATTTTGTAAAACGAAAATTGAAAATGAAGCCCACTTTCTATTGGAATGTTACATGTACTCAAACTTAAGAGAAAATTTTTTAAAGTAAATGTATCAATGTACCATTGCCTGATATGTTCAAATAAAATGAAATATGAGTACAAAAATAGTTTGTCTAGATACATTTTTCGTTCTATTAACAAAAGGAAAAAAAATGTTGGCTCAAATCTTTATTGAAAAACTGCTATGATTTTGATAACTCATATGGAAATTTTCCAATTCTTTTTATGAAAAGGTGATAAATTTTAAATTTTTAAAAACCCCCCCCCCCCCGGCAAAAAAAGGGGGAAGGAAAAAACCCCCCCCCCCCCCCTTTTTTTTTTTTTGTGGTTTTTTTAAAAAACCTTTTTTTTTTTCCCCCCTTTTTTTCCCCCCTTTTTTTTTTTTTTTTTTTTTCCCCCCCAAATTTAAAATTTTTTCCCCCCCCCCCTTTTCCCCCCCCCCCCCCCCCACCCCCTTTTTTTTCCCTCCCCCAAAAAAACCCCCCCCCCCCCCCCCCCTCCCTTTTTTCCCCTTTTTCCCCCTTTTTTTTTTTTCCCCTTTTTTTTTTTTTTTTTCCCCCCCTCTCTCCCCCCCTTCTCCCTCCCCCCCTTTTTTTTTTTTTCCCTTTTTTAAAAAAATTTTAAAAAGGAAATTTTTTGGGGGTTTTTACCCCCTTTTTTTAAAAGGGGAAAAAAAAAAAAATTTTTTTTTAAATTTTTTAAAAATTTGGTTTTTTTAAAAAAATGTTAAGTTTTTTTTTTAAAAAAAAAAGGTTTTTAAAAAAAATTTTTTAAAAAAAATTTTTTTAAAAAAGGAAAAAATTTTAAAAAATTTTTTTAAAAAAAAACCCCTTAATTTTTTTTTAAAAAAAAAATTTTTTAAAAACCTTTTTTTTAAAATTTTTTTTTTTAAAAAAAAAATTTTGGCCCCAAAAAAAAAAAGGGTTTTTTTTTTTATTGGTTTTTTTTAAAACCCTTTTTTTTTTTTTTTGGGGGATTTTTTTTTTTTTTTAAAAAAAAAAATTTGGGTTTTTTTTTTTTTGGGGGGTTTTTTGTTTTTTTTTAAAAAAATTTTTTTTTTTTTTTAAAAAAAAGTTTGGGGAAAAATTTTTTTAAAATTTTTAAAAAAAATTTTTGGTTCCCTTTTCCCCCCCCAAAATTTTTTCCCCTTCCCCCTTTTTTTTCCCCCCCCCCCCCCCCTTTTTTTTTTTTCCCCCCTTTCTCTCCCTTCTCCCCCTTTTTTTTTTCCCCCCCCCCCTCCCCCCCCCCCCCTTTTTTTTTTTTAAAAAAAAAACCCCGGGGGGAAAAAAAAAAAAAAAATTTTGGAAAAAAAAAAGGGAAAAAGGGGTTTTTCCAAAAAAAAAAAAATTTTTAAAAAATTTTTTTTAAAAAAAAAATTAAAAAAAATTTTTAAAAAAGGGGGGGGAAAGGGGGAAAAAAAAAGGGGGAAAAAAAAAAAAAAAAAAAATTTTTTTTTTTTCCCAAAAAAAAAGGGGGAAAAAAGGGGGGGGAAAAAAAAGGGTTGAAAAACCTTTTGGGTAAAAAAGGGAAAAAAAAAAAAAAAAAAAAATTTCAAAAAAAAAAAAAAAAAAATTTGAAAATTTTTTAAAAAAAAAAATTTTTTAAAAAAAAATTTTTTTTAAAAAAAAAAAAATTTTTTTTTTTTTTAAAAAAAAAAAAGGGTTGGGAAATTTTTTTTTTTTAAAACCCAATAAAAAAAAAAAAATTTTTTTTTGGGGGAAAAAAAAAAAAAAAAAATTTTTAAAGAAAAGGAAAAAAATTTAAAAAAAAAAAAAAAAAATTTTTAAAAAAAAAAAATTTTCCAAAAAATTTAAAAAAATTTTTAAAAAAACTCAATTTTTTTTTTAAAAATTTTTTTTTTTTAAAAAGGTTTTTTTAATTTTAAAAAAAGGGGGGGGGTTTTTTAAACAAAAAAAGGGGAACCCCCCCAAAAAAAATTTTGGGGAAAAATTTTAAAATTTTTTAAAAATTAAAATTTTTGGAAAAAAAATTTTGGGGGGAAAAAAAAAAAACCTTTTAAGCCCCTTTTTTTTTTACAAAGAAAAATTTTTTTCCCCCCCCCAAAAAAAAATTTTTAATTTTTTTTTTTTGGGGGGTTTTTTTTTGGGGGGGGTTTTTTTTTTTTCCCCCCTTTTTTTTTTTTTGGAAAAAAAATTTTAAAAGGAAAAAAAATGGGATTAATTTAAACCCAAAAAAAAGGGAAATTTTTGGTTTTTAAAAAAAAAAGGGGGGGGTTTTTGGGGGGAAATTTAACCCTTTTTTTTTTTTAAAAAAAAATTTTAAAAAGGGAAAAAAAAAAAAAAATTTTTTCGGGGAAAAGGAAAAAAAATTTTTTTTTTTTTGGGGGGGTTTTTTTTTTTTCCCTTTTTTCCCAAAAAAAATTTTTAAAAAGGGGAAAGGGGGTTTTTTTAAAAAAAAAAAAAAAAAAATTTTTTTTAAAGGGGGGTTTTAAAAAAATGGTTTTAAAGGAAATGCTTTAAATGAAAGTCCCGGGAATTTTTATAAGAAACCCAGGGATGACATTTTCCCGAACAAAATTTGAATGTTTTATGGCGTAAAAGTTTCAAAAGGAAAAAGGGGAAAAAAGGTGTAATCGAAATCTTTTTAAAAATGTTTCTAAAAACTGAATTAGTAATTTTTTTTATTTTGGGAATGGGGTTTTTTGGGTTTAAATAGAACCCTTTCTTACATATGCATCTGAAAAAGGGGACTTACTGTTAATCCAAAATAAAAAAAAAATTTCCAAAACATATGCATCCCAAAAGTTTCTTTTAAAAGTCCCAAATTTCCCTTCGTCAAAAAAACTTTCCAAAAAGGGGAAACGGGAAGGGATTCCTTTAAAAAAATCAGA
>CM054148.1:5048636-5053636 GCA_028751875.1 Rapana venosa
TGCTTGTACTCTGGATGTCTGTATTTTTCCTGTGAGTATTCTATACGTATTCTTCCTATGTGTATTCTGCATGTGTGCACTCAGTGTGCAAATATTATGCATGAGTGTACGCTGCGTGGCTGTATTCTGCACAACACATTCTTTTTAGCAATAGTTTGTATGTCTACACAAATACAGACAACTTCCACTTTCTTACAAATAGTGAAATACGCTGAACTCTCACAACAGGAACGAGGGAAGGGAGAAAATCATACAATATAATA
The DNA here is from genome assembly GCA_028751875.1 of Rapana venosa. NCBI lineage: Eukaryota > Metazoa > Mollusca > Gastropoda > Neogastropoda > Muricidae > Rapana > Rapana venosa. Next base: position 5,048,900 of record CM054148.1, read on the forward strand.
AAAAAAATATAATATAAATCATAAATCATACAATATAATAATAACAATTTTTTTTTAAAAACCCACCCTTCAACAGGTACAAATCATGTTTGTCAAATCATGCTGGCACTGATGGTTACATTTACAGGCACTTGCTTTTCTCCATTACTTGTTGTCACTGATAACTATAATGTCAGTCAAAGGCTCGGACGGTGATATCTCTTGATATATATCCAAGGGAACGCCATGTTTGTTTGTTGTTGTTTTTTTTAATTTTATTTTGTTTCTCTTATCTGTGGATCCTAGACAGTCTGGCACTGTTTAGGCGAGCCACCCGACACCTCACACTAACCACCCAAGCTGTATATACTAGAACAATCTCCAGCGTCGTTCTTGGATCTCGGATTACATGGGCACACACACACATACACACACACACACACACGCACACACACAAACACACACACACACACACACACACACACACACAACACACACAAATACACACACACACAAACACACACACACACACACACACACACACATGTTCGTTAAGTAGTTCATGTTATGTATCTTTTTTCATTTTGCAACAAAGGTTGCTAGTATAATTATTTTCTTTCTGTGTCTAGTGTCAGGTTTTGATGACGGGTTTTGTTAGGTCAGAGGTTTGTTATTTTACTCCCGTGAAACACCTTTGGGTTGTTGTTGTTGTTGTTTTTAAAAAGAGGGTTATGGTGTTTGTGTGTGTGTGTGTGTGTGTGTGTGTGTGTTGTGTGTGTGGTGTGTGTGTGTGTGTGTGTGTGTGTGTGTGTGTGTGTGTGTGTACCAGGCAGGGCCACACGTCAGGGTGTCCGACACCATCACTTAACACGGTGTCTCAAATCGCTGGGTCAGGTCGGGGAGGTGCTAGGTGTGGCCTACAGTACCTGTCTCCAGCGCTATCCCCCTCCATGTACCACCCAATCCTCCACACAGGACATGTTGATGCCGAGAGGATTCATTCTGCACGCGATGAAGTCGAGGTCGATTAGTGCCTACAATGTATCCAATGTTTGATTACGTATAATCATATACGCTACATATCATATATATATATATATATAATATATATATATATATATATATATATAGTGTGTGTGTGTGTGTGTGTGTATGTGTGTGTGTGTGTGTGTGTGTGTGTGTGTGTGTGTGTGTGTGTTCTGCATGCATTTTATTTTTCTTTATTTTTATTTTATTTCGAGAATAATGGAATAAGCACTTATTTGCTTTTTACATCCACTCCCCGTGTGTTGTCAATTTTGTCATCTGTTCCCACCGGCACACAATGGCCTACTCTTTCGAAAAGCGGAACAGGATTTAACGTGTGCGCAAGATGTTCTGCGTGCGTTCGCACACGGGGCCTCGGTTTATAGTCTCATCCGAAGGACTTTGACATTCAGTTCGATTTTTTGGTCAAACTGTATGTGTGGGTGACGTTGCACCACATAAGGAGTCGCATTGCACCTGAGGTCAATTTTTAGTTATTGACATGTCATCGATCTGCAATAATAAATAAAAAACCCCAGTAAAAACAGATTGAAAATCGGACGATTCTGTGTACAGTTATAACAAATTGAAAAGATAAACTGCTGGCAATGAGAAACTGGCAAGTTCAGCATCGTAACAGGTGGTCAGAATTAAGGCGTGGGTTTGTTTGTTGTTTTTTTAAACACGTTTAAAAGGAAACAAAATTATGCCTTGATATTTCATTACAAGGAAGAAATAATGGCTATAGTTTTTAATCAATCAAAATCTCAAAATCGACAACTTGACCCCCACCTGCCTAAAATGGCTCCTAGCGGAAAAGTGGGTCAGGTGCTGAGCGACTCATTTCGTGGTGGAGCGTCACACACATAAAATAATAATAATAATAATAATAATAATAATAATAATAATAATAATAATACATGGAATTTATACAGCGCTATATCTTGCACACACAAAAACAAATCAAAGCGCTTTCATTCATCCTAGTCTTTCATATGCAGCCAGTTACAATTAATAGATTTTTACAAATTGAAATGTAAACACACACACACGCGCGCGCGCGCACAATTCATAATTTTTAAAAATTCAAATGTAAACACACACGCGCACAATTAATAGCTTTTTACAAATTCAAATGTAAACAGACGCACGCGCGCGCGCGCGCGCGCACACACACACACACACACACACACACACACACACACACACAGAGACACACACACACACACAAAGGTTGTACACTCCGGCAGGGTGATGGGGGGGGGGGGGGGGGGGGTGGTTATTGAGGGCAGGGAAATAAATGAGATGAAACAAGAGGGGAGAATCTTAGGTTTGAAATAAATGCGTCTTTAGGCTGGATTTAAAAGTGTCATAAGTAGGCTTTTGACGAAGGGAGAGAGGGAGGTCATTCCAGATCACTGGACCAGAAACAGAGAAAGAGCGACGGCCAACAGTGGACTGGTTGAATCTAGGTATTCTTAAGCGCAAGGTATCTGCAGCAGAGCGGAGGGAACGAGAAGGAGTGTACAGGTGAAGACATTCACAGAGGTAGGAAGGTGCTGTTTTGTGGAGACTGTTGTAACATACCCTGCCCCCACCACACACACACACACACACACACACACACACACACACACACACACACACAACACACACACACACACACATATATATATATAAGATAGAGAGAGAGAAGAGAGAGATATATATATATATATATATATATATATATATATATATATAATATAATATATATATATATATATATATATATATTCTCTTTGTACATTAAGCAATTTAAGAGCAATTTCCAGTTAGACTGGGTTGGAGGCACCAATTCAGTGAGCGACAAGAAACCATTTAAGGACGTAAAGGAGTCCCATAACCTATAAGGTCGTAGGGGAGCGAGGCGTCAGAGACCTCACTTCTCTAGGGGCCAGCATATTGAGGGCGGCGCCCATCTCCTCTCCCTCGCTGCTTTACCTTCCCTGACCCTAAAGAGGGCAGGTACCCATTTACAGCTGGGTGAACTGGGGGAACTGTACTGAAGCCAAGGCGCGCAAACGGTCACCCATCCAACTGGTAACCACGCTCGACGCTGCTTAACTTGGCTGGGGGAAAGCGAGTGCTCCGACCACTGAGCTATCCCGTCCCCGTCAGATCTCTACAGCCATCAATAAACCCTTGACACTCCCTCCTCCTACCACCCCCCCCCTCACCCTATCCAACCACCCCTTCCCCACCCCCACCCCTTCAGCAACAAACGAATCCCAAATTTATCTTTGATACAACAGACGTGGGTGAGAATCGACCCCCTGGAACATCATCACGTCTTTAATAACCGTCCATGGTACAAAGCCTCTAAGGTGGATAATAATGATGATAATAATAAATAATAATAATAATAATAATAATAATAATAATAATAATAATAATAATAATAATGATGATGGTGATGATGATGATAGGAAGAAGAAGAAGAAGAAGAAGAAGAACAATGATACTACTACTACTACTACTACTACTACTAATAACAACAACAACAACAACAACAACAACAACAACAACAACAACAACAACAACAAAGGAATGTATATAGCGTTATGTCTTGTAAAAACAAATCAAAGCGATCGGTGGTCTAGAGGTAACGCGCCTGCCTAGAAAGCGAAAAGTCCGGATCGGAAGTGAGCGGTCGGTGGTTCGAATCCCGTTTGGACCCGAAACTTTTCCCCCATCCATTAGACCATGAGTGGTGGTCTAGGTACTGCTAGTCTTTCGGATGAGACGATAAACCGAGGTCGCGTGTGTTACACAAAATTATTCAGCGCACGTTAAAGAACCCACGGCAACTAGAGAGTTGAACCTGGTAAAAATTCTGTAGCAAAAAAGCCAATTTGATAGGGAAACAAATACAGTTGCAGACAGAAAAACAAAAACAACAAAAATATAGGGTGGCGCTGCTCTTGTGGCGACGCGCTCTCCCCGGGGAGAGCAGCCCGAATTTCACGCCGAGAAATCTGCCGTGACTTAAAGTGGTATACATAAATAAATAAATAAATAAATAGAAAGAAATAAAAACAAATAAATAAACGAATATCATAACTGTGCAACAATGGACCTGTGCCATAACAGGCCTAGGACTGGTGCCAAAATGGACTGTTGACATAAGTACTGTTGACATAACAGAATAACAGACCACAGCATAACAGACCTGTGCTAAATACGGATGTGAAGCCCACCAAACACACGCGCGCGCACGCACGCACGCACACACAGAGAACACACACGCAGACATACACACACACACATTTGTTTGTTTATGTTAAAAATACCCCCCCCCCAAAAAAAAAAAAAAAAAAATGTCATGAATAACAACGAGAATGTGAGTAAGTTTTCAACAACGAGGACTATCTGTTAGACATGATCAAATAAAAAATTATGTGCAGGATTCTTTTTTTCCAGATGAGCACGAGGATAGAGAAAATACATAAATCTAAGAATCTACATCTTTTAGGAAATGTTGAATACGTTTATTATGTTTGGTGTCAAATAAGTCTTGTTCTGACTTAATGGCAATAAAGTTTTTGATTCTTGATTTTTTATGCTCTCTCTCTCTCTCTCTCTCTCTCTCTCTCTCTCTCTCTCTCTCTCTCTCTCTCTCTCTCTCTCTCTCTCACCACACACACACACACACACACATACACACACATACACACACACACACACACACAC
>CM054148.1:5061136-5063636 GCA_028751875.1 Rapana venosa
ACTGAAAATAACGAGGAGCTGTTTCTGTGAGTCCAAATCTCTAAGATGTTGTCATGACATTATATTCTAAATGTCTGGTCATTTCAGCTGACAGATAAGAGTGGCACAGAATGAAAACTGTCAATCTGTCTGTACACGTCAAATCTGTCACTGTACAGAGTGAAAACTGTTAATCTGTCTATACACGTCAAATCTGTCACTGTACAGAGTGAAAACTGTCAATCTGTCTGTACACGTCAAATCTGTCACTGCTGTGAACATGTGCAGCCCACTCTTGACAGCAACAATCAAGCGATCCTACATGCAACATACGAATTTCTGAGACAAAACAACAACAAATAAACCCAAGCAAACCAACAAGCACAGAAAAACAATAGACTGAACACAAAATGTGTTTAAACCATAAAAGGTAACCGTGACTTGACCTCTCAGTCTGCCTGTAACGAGTTATATGACATTTAACCCTATAAGATATTAACTGATCCAACATTTCAACATTGCAGACAGCCAGTTAACTCCCTTGCATTTATTACACACCAGCCCACACTGTTTTTAAAAAAAATATACAGTATGCCCAACCTTCCCGAAGTCCGGGTTAGTCGTGACGTCACCTACATTTTCGACATTTATTTTCGTTCACTGAAAAAAATTAACCTCTGCTCATGCAAAAACGTAGTGTTTCTGTCTGTCAGCTTTTTCAGAGAGAGGAGAAAATGTGTGGGTTTGTTGTTGTTTTTTAAATGTGGGGATTGTAGGTGACGTCACATTAACCTGACTTCAGAAGGGTTGAACATAGCGTTGTGAAGATAAAACTGCTTTACCCATAACACTGACCCCTAACGCCGCAGGGGCTGTCCCATCCCCCGATCCAAGGGCCAATAAACTTCAGCCCATCATCCAGCCAGCCAGCCAGCCAGCCCTTAGCCTAGTGTAGACCTCTGTCTGACAGCGCTGCTCCGAGCGTGGTCCACTGGTAACACACTCGTCTAAAAGGTAAAGGACTCCCATAACCTATAAGGTCGTAGGAGAACGAAGCGTCAGAGACCTCACTTCTCTAGGGCCAGCATATTGAGGGCGGCGCCCATCTCCTCTCCCTCGCTGCTTTACCTTCCCTGACCCTAAAGAGGGCAGGTACCCATTTACAGCAGGGTGAACTGGGGGAACTGTACTGAAGCCAAGGCGCGCAAAGGGTCACCCATCCAAGTGGTAACCACGCTCGATGGTGTTTAACTTGGCTGAGGTAATGCGAGTGAGTGTTCTGACCACTGAGCTACCCTGTCCCCACACTCGTCAACGGAGCCAAAAAGTCGCGGGTTCCATCCGGGTCACCCCCCCCCCCCCCCCCCCCTTCATTCCCCTCAGGATTGAGCTCAAACTTTGCCCCGCTAATCCACTAGTCTTTTATTTGAGTGGGGTCTGGGTGCTTGTCTTTCATTATTATGAGACGAAAAATCGATGTCCCGATCGATCGCAACACTCATTTATTAGCGCTCCTAAAAGAACCTGTTGCAAAAGAGTTGTCTTAGGTGATATATTTGAAAAGAAGAAAAAGAAGAAAACAAAACAGCAACACAAACAACCCTCGCCCCTCCACAATCCAAAAAAAAAAAAAACCAAAACACAACCTCAACAACAAAAACACCCACATGACACCCCCCCCCCCCCACCCTCCCCAACCCCCCCCCCCCCCCCACCCCCCCCCCCCTCCCCTCCCCCCCCCCCCCTCACCTCCCCAACCCCCCCCCCCCTCACCCCTCCCCAACCCCCCCCCCCTCACCCCTCCCCAACCCCCCCCCTCACCCCTCCCCAACCCCCCCCCCCCTCACCCCTCCCCAACCCCCCCCCCTCCCCCCCCCCAACCCCCCCCCCCCCCCACCCTCCCCAACCCCCCCCCCTCACCCTCCCAACCCCCCCCCCCTCACCCCCCCCACCCCCCCCCCCCCCTCCAACCCCCCAACCCCCCCCCCCACCCCTCCCCAACCCCCCCCCCCCCCCCAAAAAAAAAAAACCCAAAAAAACAGCCATAATAACTGGTTCTTATAGGCACAAACAAATGCACACTCAGACAGGATCTAGGAATTTCTTCTTTTTCTGTTTTTTGGGGGTTGTTTTTTTTTTGGGGGGGGGGGGGGGGGGTTATTCAATGGCTGACACTGTTCTTGTGCTAACGTCCTCTTCCCGTGGAGAGCAGCCCCTAAGTTCACGCAGAGAAATCTGGTGCCAGTGACAGAGCTAGCGGTTTTCAGTAGCATCGTCTAAATTGAATAGTGTAGACCACTCTCAGTCCCAGCAGATTTTCCAGCATGAAATTAAATTAAGGCAACTCTCCCTGGTGAGAGCGCATCACAACTCCTGCCTGCCTGCCTGCTTGTGTAGTATTGTTTTGTCTGTTAAAGTCAAATCCAGTTTTATAAAGCATCCTACTTAGTGAGGTAAAGGTAAGGGGACGGCATAGCTCAGTGGTCGGAGCACTCGCTTTCCCCCAGCCAAGCTAAGCAGC
>CM054148.1:5068636-5071136 GCA_028751875.1 Rapana venosa
AACCAAGATATCTCTTATTCTAAAGGCTTTACACAAATATAAAGCAAGGCTGCGCACAATCTCAGGGTGACTAGATGCCATGAGTAGACAGAATCTAAATAAATTAGGCTGCCTACTATACTTTACCGGAATGTAATTATGTCTTACATCTTCTAATACTGGACAGCACAGCACAAAATGAACTTCATCTTCCACTGTTTGTTTACATAATGGGCATAGCAACCTGAGGTCATCATCATCATGGTCTATTTATGAACATTTATGTCTGATACACCAAGTCTAAACCTAGACATAATTCTTTTCAAATGCATGTCCATATCAAGCTTTAGATAAGGCTTGACATCGTGTGAACCTATAAATTGTCTGTACATTTGAAATCTTTCACTGTTTTGTATATGACCACTCCACTGCTGCCAACGGCAGTCAATCAGTCTTTGCCTGAAAATCTTGATAAACTCTCTACAATTTCCCACACCGTGATTGAGCCAAACAAACCCAAAGCCAAGTTCACATAAACAGGTACGTATTTGTGAAGCCCAGGTGCTTTTCCTCTTGACATCTAGATCATAAAGCATCTTGTAAGACTTAAAAGGTAACCTGCACTCATCCATATGCAGAATCTTAATCCAATATCTAATGCATCTTACAGCAGCAGTAATAGAGAGAGGATATCTATTGCTCTCACTATAAACAAGATCATTAGATGTACGTCTATCTAAGCCTCATCATCATCAGTCCCGTGACCATGGCGGTCGTGCAGGAGACACGAAAGACGATGCCGTGGTAAGCCTCCTCCATCCATCTCGGTCCTCGGCTCTGCGCGGTAGTGCCGAGTCATTCATCCTGGTCCATTCTCTGATGTTGTCCATCCATGACTTGTTCTGTCTTCCCCTCTTTCTGCCACCTTCGAGTGTTCCCTGCAGTACTGTTTTTGGCAGAGTGTTGTGGCGGGTGACGTGGCCGAACCATGTCAGCTTTTTCTTCTTGACGATGGTGAGAAGGGGTTCCTGTGGACCTGCCAGCCGTGTTATTTGGCTCTTGACAAATTCATTGGTCTTTCGTTCTCTCCAGGATATGCCCAGCAGTTTTCTATGGCATTTTGTTTCAAATGACTGGATTCGCTTTGCTGTTTCAGCAGTCAATGTCCTGGTTTCACTTTCGTACAGCAGGATAGTCTGAATTAGCCTAATCTAAGCCTAAAAACTGCTTTAAAGCAAAGAGGTGTACTGATTCACAATGTGTTACAGCTGCATCCAGTCCCCAAATTTCCGCGCCATATAACACAGTGGGTTGTATTTGTGCATCAAATATCTTAATCAACAAGTCAAAAGCATTATTATTCAATAATAGTAGTTTTTTTTCAAAACAATTAACAAGCTTCTTTTACCTCGACTTGCCAGATCTTTACATGCAGTTGTGAAACTAAGCTTTGTAGAAAAACAGATTCCTAGATATTTATATACATTAATCACAGGCATGACTTTTCCATTGTACAGCCATTTTTCGTGAGCAGCTAAATAACCACCTTTTCTGAATACAACAATATTACTCTTATTCAGATTAACCTTAAGATCAAGTGCTGTTGCAGCTCTGCTTAAGCTATTCAACTGCTGTTGTAAGCCTACAACAGTTTCAGATGGCAGGATGACATCATCAGCAAGCAGAATAATAAACAATTCTGTGAAATCTTGGGGGAAAGTGGCACCATGTTTACCCTTATTAATGACTTCTATGGCGAACTCATTAATGAAAACAGAAAACAAAAGAGGGCTACATACATCACCCTGTTTGACTCCATTGGTGCAGTATATTATGTCCGTCAGCTTAGATCCACATCTTATTCTGCTTTTGACATTCTGATACATAGCTCTCAAACAACGTGTAGTGTAGTGTTGTGTAGTGTAGTGTAGTGAAGTGTAGTGTAGTGTAGTGTAGTGTAGTGTAGTGTAGTGTAGTGTAGTGTAGTGTAGTGTAGTAGTGTAGTGTCGTGTAGTGTCGTGTAGTGTAGTGTAGTGTAGTTGTAGTGTCGTGTAATGTAGTGGAGTAGAGTGCAGTGTAGTGTGATGTGATGTGGTGTAGTGTAGTGGGTGTTGTGAGTGGTGGTGTAGTGTAGTGTAGTGTGGTCCACTACAGTGTAGTATAGTGTGGTGTGATGTGATGTGGCGTGGTGTGGTGCGGTGTAGTGTAGTGTAGTATGGTGTGGTGTGGTATGGTGTGGTGTGATGTGTGTGATGTTGGTGTGGTATGGTGTAGTGTAGCATAGTGTAATGTATGTGGTGTGGTGTGGTGTGGTGTGGTGTAATGTAGCTAGTGTTAGTGTAGTGTAGTGTAATGTGTGTTAGTGTAGTGTAGCGTAGTGTAGTGTAGTGTAGCGTAGTGTAGTGTAGTGTGGTGTGGTGTGGTGTGAGGTATTGTAGTGTGGTGTAGTGTAGTGTAGTGTGTCGTGTAGTGTAGTGTAGTGTAGTGTGTGGTGTAGTGTGGTGTAGTGGTGGTGTGGGTG
>CM054148.1:5078636-5103636 GCA_028751875.1 Rapana venosa
CTTCTTTACGGAAAAGGTATATCACAGATGAAGAAGAAGAAGAAGAAGAAGAAGAAGAAGAAGAAGAAGAAGAAGAAGAAGAAGAAGAAGAAAGAAGAAGAAGAAGAAGAAAGAGGAGAAGAAGAAGAATTGCGAAAAAGAGGAAGAAGAATTGCGAAGAAGAATTGCGAAGAAGAAGAATTGCGAAGAAGAGATGCAAAGAAGAATTGCGAATAAAAAGAATTTCGAAGAAGAAGAATTGCGAAGAAGAAGATTTGCGAAGAAGAAGATTTGCGAAGAAGAATTGCGAAGAAGAAGAAGAAAATTTCGAAGAAGAATTGCGAAGAAGAAGAAGAAGAATTGCGAAGAAGAATTGCGAAGAAGAAGAATTGCGAAGAAGAATTGCGAAGAAGAATTGCGAAGAAGAATTGCGAAGAAGAAGAATTGCGAAGAAGAATTGCGAGAAGAAGAGCGAAGAAGAATTGCGAAGAAAAGAATTGCGAAGAAGAAGAATTGCGAAGAAGAATTGCGAAGAAGAGATGCAAGAAGAATTGCGAAGAAGAAGAAGAATTGAAGAAGAAAAGAATTGCGAAGAAGAAATTGCGAAGAAGAAGAATTGCGAAGAAGAAGAGAATTGCGAAAAGAAGAAGAATGGAAGAAGAATGCAAGAAGAAGAAGAAGAATGCGAAGAAGAAGAATTGCGAAGAAGATAGAAGAAGAGAGAAGAAGATGAAAGAAGAAGAAGAAGAAGGAAGAAAGAAAGAAGAAGAAAGAAGAAGAAGAAGAAGAAGAAGAAGAAGAAGAAGAAAGAAGAAGAAGAAGAAGAAGAAGAAGAAGAAGAAGAAGAAGAAGAAGAAGAAGAAAGAACGAAAGAAAGAAAGAAAGAAAGAAATGACAAGAAAAGAAAAGGAAACAAAACAAAGAAACAAAATGCAAACAAAACAAAGCCAAAATCATCACATTAGTCTTTGAGGCACTATGGAGTACAAATCTCTGTGGAATTATGTGGATTCTGTTGGACAAACACACACCTGTTTTTTCTTTTCTTTTCTTTTTTATTCATAATTATTCATGTGTACGATTTCAAACAAAGGGGCATAACAAAACTCTAGACTCCCTCTGTATGAGAAAAGTATCCGTTTATTCCCCTTTGATCGTCACCATTATTCTTATTATTATCAATACTGAGGGTTTTTTCTTGTTGTTGTTTGTTTTGCTGCTTCATCTTCTGTGACGTCCCCGTCCTGCTGTTCCCACCCGCTCATCCCAATCTCCCCACCACAGCCATACCCAGATTCGTTATGTCTCATCCTCAGGGTCGGAAGTACACAGGGAGCCTATCACTATCAGGCCGCCGTGGGGCCACCAGCCAGAGGGGCCATGCACTGGTGCTGAGTCACTTTGGTGGTGTTCAGTGGTGCCTGTTACGCTTACTGTCATAATATATCCCGGCGATAACCGGGCCCGAGAGATACAGACACCTGCAGTGTTGGTCAGGTAATTTGAGCAACACTCTCAAACTCGCATCCGTTAAGTGGATGAAGCTCGACTGTGTGGTCCCAGTCTTCCCACTGAGCCCACAGCACACTCACTCTGGGTAGGAGCTGGACGGAGTCCGAAAAATCCCTATGACTCTTATGGGAATCGAACCCGCGACCTTCCAGTCCGAAATCCAAGGCGCTAACCACTGCGCCATGGCGGCTGGTATTACTGAAAGAGTTGTTATATATATATATATTTCTTTTTACTTACCGGGTACCTGGATGCCATAATCACCACTGTTCTTTTAAAAATAAAAAACCTGCGTGTCCTTGTAACCAACGAAAAAAAGATGATGTTTGATTCTTGGTTTCCAGCAGAAAACAAAGTGAACAAATGTTGCCCAAAGCTTGGGTAAAACTTGGAGGAAAAACCACACACACAAAAATGACTGGGCAGAATTTATATTGCTGTGTTATCAGACCATAAGGAAAGCACTTCAGATATAAAAATCCAGACTATATCTGTACAAAACTGGACCCCACATTCTTTTATCTGTCTTTGCCTCTGACTGTGTGATCAGAATTATCCTGCAGTAGTAGTAATAGTAGTAGTGGTACGAACAGGCGCCAGCATTCGGACATTTCTTTTTCTTCTTTTTTTCTTTGCGAGTGTACTGTCTGGTTTATGATGCTGATGAAGCATTTTAATGGTCTGTACTCACACACAGCAGTTGAACAGATGTATGTTTGAGAGAGAGAGAGGGGGAGAGGGGGAGAGAGGGAGAGACAATGACAATGACAAATTCTTTTATTTCGAGGATAATGAATAAGCAGTCATGTATTTTTATATCTAGTCCCCGCCCGTAGGGTTACATCTTAATTATAAACTCAATATCATTACAGTCACACAGTAAAAACAAAGAGAAAAGAGAGAGAGAGAGAGAGAGAGAGAGAGAGAGAGAGAGAGAGAGAGAGAGAGAGAGAGAGACAGACAGAAGACGACAGAAGACAGAAGCAGACGCACAGAAAAGACACACAGACAGACAAAACAGACAAGACAGACAGAGACAGAGAGAGGACAAATTCAATGTACTTTGTCGCGGTGAAAGGCACTATCATCGGCTTGTGTTAATGATTGATATCACAGTTTTTTCGCCTTGTTCATGAATTTCTTTCCGTGGGCTCTTTACGCGGTAATCCACTTATTCATTATTTTATTTTATGTTATACTTTGCATTTGTTTTTCTTATTCATTGGTATTTTCTTTGTCCTACTGAAGCTGGGGAAGCGATCGAATGAAAAACGGGATTTCAGCGCTGATCCATCTGCCACAAGTATTCTCCCTTCTTTCTTCAGTACACGTCTTGTCAAAAGGGACACTTTTCATATTTCAATCTGGTTTTTTCTTCAGGTTTATTTCGTTCCTCGGCTAGAGCTCCCAGGTTCATCAATGGTGAGATTTTACCACCATGAAGGTAGCCGCATTCCAACTCCGGGGCATGGTATTCAAACACGATATCTGTATGCATACCTTCTTTTTCAAAAACAAAAATTGTAAACCGTTCCTCTCCTACCGACACGAAATGGACTACTCTTCCGAAAGGCGGAACAAATTTTTAACGTGTGTGTGTAAGATGTTCTTCGTGCGTTCGCACACGGGGCCTCGGTTTATAGTCTCATCTGGAGGGAGGAATTTTGGGTAGAATGGAGTCGGCACTGATGGTAACTCCAGAGGAAAAATCCCCTAAAACGGGCAGTGCCTCGGTGGTGGCTCGAACCCGGGCCGTCATATCGCGAGTGCAACGCTCTAACCACTAAGCTACCCCGCTCCCCATCTTGAAGTCTACATATCAGCGTGTGATGAAGGGCAGGACTGTAGAGGGGCAGATTAGAATGACCCATGCTTGAAGCATCAGCCTTCGGATGAGACTATAAACCGAGGCCCTGTCTGCGAACACACGCAGAACATCTTGCGCACACGTTAAATCCTGTTCTGCTTCTCGTAAGAGTAGGCCATTGTGTGCCGGTGGGTACAGATGACAGAATTTACAAAACCGCATACACACGGGGACTAGATGTAAAAAAAAAAGCACATGGGTGCTTATTCCATTCTTCTTCTTCATGTGCCAGGTCTGTTGCAGACATCGGCGATCATGGCCTTCCATTCCTCTCTGTTGTCAGTTCTCCTGATGAGTTCATTGTTGAGGGATTCTTTCCTCGTTGCGTAGCTATTCAGACTGGCTGTGTATTTTGTGCGTTGTCTTCCTCTGTCTTTGGTACCACAAATCTTTCCACACAATATTTGCTTTTCTATTCCATCAGCTCTGTTTATGTGCCCAATATTCCATTATCTTCGATATAAAAGAATTAAATAAATTAAAAATAAATAAATAAATAAATAAATAAAGCCTGGCCACTGACTGCCACCTGGTCACTTGAAGGTCTGACCCAGGCCGAAAGCTGTGTCAGTTATTGATGCCAGCTTATTCGCAAGGCCTACACTAAAATGAAATGTTATGTTGTAAAATGTTGTGGTTGAGATTTCCTTCAGCCGTGACAAGCTCTTAACATAATTAGCCTGAACTCTCTTATACAAGATAAAAAAAAATCTTCTTTGAAGTCGGAGTATGGCTGCCTATATGGCGAGGTACTTTAATAAAAACAGTCCTACACGCCAAACTTCTCATTCAGTGTGCAATTTTAATCTCACGGTGATTCTCATGTGGGGAAAGAGTGAGTCAGAGTGCACATTCTGGGGGTTATCCCCAGAGTGTTAAGCTGGGGAACGCACAACAACAACAACAACAACAACATCTGACGGTCGGTGGCTGCTACCCTGGTCATCTGACGGTCACTGATTGTGGTTTCCAGCCTTCACCCGTGTCCACTCAAGGGGATTCTTTCCTTGGAGTTAACATTGCTGCTGACTTCACTCCCCTGAAAGTCCTTCAAGTGCTACTATAAACCGGAGTGTACGTGAGATATTCTGCCTGTGGTCGCACATAGGACTCTGATGTTTGGCTCTCATCGGAGGGATTTTTTAGGAAAGGGGAGTCAGGACCAACATCAACACTAGAAGGGAAAAAAATCCCCTCAAACAGACACCTCAATAGGGACTCAAACCCTCACCCTCAACAACCCCACGAATTCAACACACTAACCACCAGACAGTACCAACCCCTTTAGCTTCACACAAAGTCAAGTCCAACATGTGTGCTGTCCTTAAGCGGTTTTCTTGTCCCTAACTGGATCAAGATGTTCGTTCAACTGCACGAACCGGGTCAAAAAGTATCTGGATATTATTTTTAAAATTGCTTAGTACTTCACTATAATATGTCAACACCGATTCTTCTTCTTCCTCGAACGCTCAGAGAGCAACGACCGTTGTCTGTTATATGAGAAAAAAACCTCGTTGTGCTGCCGTTAAGCGCCTGACAAGTCAGCGCCCAGCGCATCCTATACCAGAGAGAATCGTTATCTTGTCAGTCTTTCTGGGGGAAAAGGCAGGAGAATGGACCAAGAAGGTAAAAAATTGACATGAAGGGGGTCACAGGAAGAAAAAGAAACAAGGCAGAAAGAAAGAGAGGGATAGAAAAGAGGGAATTCCTAGCACAGAATTTCCAGGAGGTGGGGATGCTAATTTTACTGACAGGTCCCCGGCATCCCCCACGTAGAAAATCAACACAGAGGAAAACACTACCGGCAATAACGGCAATAAAGACGGGATAGCTCAGTGGTCAGAGCACTCGCTTTCCCCCAAGCCAAGTTAAGCAGCGTCGAGCGTGGTTACCACTTGGATGGGTGACCGTTTGCGCGCCTTGGCTTCAGTACAGTTCCCCAGTTCACCCAGCTGTACATGGGTACCAGCCCTCTTTAGGGTCAGGGAAGGTAAAGCAGCGAGGGAGAGGAGATGGGCGCCGCCCTCAATATGCTGGCCCTAGAGAAGTGAGGTCTCTGACGCTCCGCTACGACCTTATAGGTTATGGGACACCGTTACCGTTTATTTTTTAAAGATATAAATAAAAACCTTACTGAGACTACGAAATGACACCAAACACTCCCTTACCGATACAGTCAACATCATCCCACAAAACATTGCCAGACCTGAGAGGGAAGTTCTTGTCTCTGCTGAAAGCCTGACCACGTCAGGCAACAGCCAGTTAACGACACAAACGTACGCGTTCCAAATGAGTTAAGATAACGAACGCAACGCTTTGACCTCAAGGAAATCCCGGCCACCCCTTACATACACCCTTGGGAGAGAGAGAGACGGGGAGTGGGGGGAGGGGGGGGGGAGAGAATCCCATACCATGCTCTCACTCACGCAGTAGTCAAGATCATTTTCTGACCCCTATGATTTCAAAATCTTCGGTCACAGATGAGCTCCGTGTTTATCTTTGCGCTGAAGGGGGTTTGGTGAGGAGGAGGAGGAGGAGGACTGCATGTGCTGAGGTCAACAGAGGTCTGAAGTGGGGGTTTGGCCCCTACCTAGAATTCTAGTCTGTACTGTCCTGTGTGTGTGTCTGTCCTTGAGCGGTGTTAAGGGGAGATAGAACGCTACTATGAGGAAAAGTGTTGACATTATTAGAAAGAGAGAGAGGGGGGGGGGTAGGGAGAGAGAGAGGAGAGAGGGAGAGAGAGGGGGAGGGGAGAGAGAGAAGAGAGAGAGAGGGGGAGAGAGAGGGGGGAGAGTGTGGGAGGGAGAGAGGGAGGAAGAGAGGGAGAGAGAGGGGGGAGGGAGGGAGAGAGAGGGAGAGGGAGAAGAGAGGGTGAGGAGAGAGGGAGGGACAGAGAGGGAGAGTGGGAGAGAGAGAGGGAGAAGATAGGGAGGGAGAGAGAGAGGGGGAGGGAGAGAGGGAGGGAGAGGGAGGAGAGGGGAGAGAGAAGGGAGGGAGAGGGGAGAGAGAAGAGAGGGAGAGAGAGAAGAGAGGGAGAGAGAGAGAGAGGGAGGGAGAGGGGGGTAGAGTCAGAGAGAGAAATGAATGGAATGTTATTGCTGTTAAGCTATACAGGGCATTCAGCAAGCGCCCGTATTACACAGAGAGAGAGAGAGAGAGAGAGAGAGGAGAGAGAGAGAGAGGATGAGAGAGAGAGAGAGAGAGAGAGAGAGAGAGAGAGGAGGAACACACAGTGAGACAGACCGACAGACAGACAGTGAGACAGACAGACATAGGCGGTAGGCGTGTGTTAGGAATTTTCCCTCTTTTAAGGTGAATGAATTGCATGAAAAGACTACGAGTACATTAATTCAAGGAGAACAAAATCAACAGAGAGAAACAAAAGGAAAGGGCGCTATAAAGAAAGCCATGAGTTGTGGTGGTTTTATTTTCTTTGCAATAAAGAAATGTCACGAGGGCGACCCCTTCTCCCCCCCCCCCCACACCTATCCCCCCCCCAAAAAAAAAAAATCACAATTAACAAACAAAGGAAAAAAGATAAAAAACAAGCAATTTTAATACTAATTCAAAAATTATAGAAGTAAATAGCTCATCTAATCTGACGCTATCTTCTTTTTTCTCTCATATCTCAAATTCTCAATCATAAGTTCTCTCTCTCTCTCATCTCTCTCTCTCTCTCTCTTCTCTCCTCTCCTCTCCTCATCTCTCTCTCTCTCTCTCTCTCTCTCTCTCTCTCTCTCTCTCTCTCTCTCTCTCTCCTCTCTCTCTCTCTCTCTTAGGATTTTTAAAGAGTAGATATAAGGACATCGAATGAGCTATTGTGTGGTGAGTTAAACAGATATCCCATATACTTAAACTCTTATGTACGATGTATTAGTTGTTGGCAAAGGTTGACGTCACACGCATGGACGAACATAGTATACCACATAAAGCATATAAAATGTTACTTACTTTGGATCACACAAGTAAGGACAATTGATGCTAGACAGATATGGGTTTTCATTTGTTTGGGATAACCAAGGAGTAGAATATATTTCTGCATTTATCAAAGATTTCAGACAGAGAATTATAGACTGCGGATGGCAGGAATGGAATAAACACATTCAAACGGGCGAAAAATTTCAATCATAATTATGCTCTGTTTAAACACAATCACGTAATGGAAGAATATTTGAAAATGAATACGAATACATTTGTTAGAAATGCTTTAATTAAATCTAGATTTGGAGATTCACCCATGTTAATACATTCAGGAAGATTCAGCAAAACAAATGTAAGCCAGCTGCTTTGTCCATTATGTAAGTCTGATAAGGAGGATGAAATTCAGTTTATATTCTTATGTCCAGCATATTACGACCTTCGGGAAGAATATATTGCAGAAAAATATAACCGCAATCCTTGTGCATTTAGGCTACATACTTTGTTGTCATTTGTCATTGCACTGACAAGACTTAATATTGCCATAAGTTAAGAGTTAAAGCATATTGTTTGCATGAAAATTGTGAATTGTTTTGTAAAATTAGTTTTTGTTCTTGGTTGTTGTTTTTTTATAACGATATTGTACAGGCTCCTTCAGAATGGGCCGATAGCCTTCATGAATAAAACTTCTTAAAAAGAAGTTCAAGGTTCAACAATGTTTCAACAGAAGAAGTTCCAAACTGAAGAAGAAGTTCCGAAACTTCTCAGAAGAGGCTCCGAAAGAAAAGAAACGGTTTCAAAACCTCTTTTTAAAAAAGACGTCCAAAAACTTCTAAAACAAAATGTTCTAAAACTTCTCAAAAGAAGAGGTCCCAAAACTTCTAAAAAAAAATTCAAAAACTTTTTTTAAAAATGTTCCAAACTTCTTTTTTTTTAAGTTCCAAAACTTCTCAAAAGAAGAGGTTTAAAAACTTATTAAAAGAAGAGGTTCAAAAACTTCTCAAAGAAGAAGTTCCAAAACTTATTTAAAAAAGAGGTTCCAAAACTTCTCAAAAGAAGGGTCAAAAACTTCTCCCAAAAAAGGTTCCAAAACGTCTCAAAAGAAGGGGTTCCAGAACTTCTTTTAAAAAACTTCTCTAAAGAAAAGGTTCCAAAACTTCTTTAAAAAAGAGATTCCAAAATTCTCAAAAGAAGATATTCAAAAACTTCGCAAAAGAAGGGGTTCAAAAACTTCTCCAATAACAAAAAAGTTCCAAACCTTCTCAACAGAAGAAGTTCCAAAACGGTTTTTTTAAAATAGGTTACCAAAACTTTTGAAAAGAATAGGTTCGGGGTTCCAAACCCCCTTAATATAAGAAGAGGTTCCAAAGCTTTTTTAAAAAAAGAAGAGACTCTCCGCCCCTGTTGACAAGCCCTCCAGCCAGCATTTTGACTTGACTTCTCCCTCAACTCCTTGAACAGTCATTGGGGCGCTGCACGGCACTGAATATGTCTGCCAGTGTGTCGTGGGTTAAGTTGAACCCGGCGAAGCCCATCTCTCTCCAGCAGCCGGGTGCATGCTGGGTATGCCTGTGTATCTTTACCCTAATATACAATATCCTCGAAATAAAAGAGTTTGACTTGACTTGATTTGTGTCAGCCATCCCACCAGCCCTATCTGGCCTACTCTTCTATGAAAGGCGGAACAGGTTTTAACATGTGCATGAGATGTTCTGTATGCGTTCGCCCTCGGAACCTGGGTTTAAATAGTGTCATAGGAAGAATTAACAAAAGAGTGGTGTCAGCACTAAAGAGATTTTCCTTTTTACTCCTCGGCTAGAGCTCTGTGGTTGAGCAATGGGGAACATTTTGCGTATGCGACTGTGTGTGCTCACTATTAAGGTAGGCGCATTCCGACTTCAGGGAATGATGTCTGTCTAAATACGACTTCAGTGTGCATGTAATATTTTTGACAAATTTTTTCTTGTCATCCATTCTTACGGGGTTCGAATCTCGTTCAAGAGGAATTTTTCCTTTTGGAGTTAACATCAGTGCAGACTCCACTCTCCACAAAAACGTCCTTCGGATGACACTATAAACCGAGGCCCCGTGTGTGAAGGCACGCAGAACATCTTTCCCACACGTTAAATCCCCGTTCCGCTTTTCGGAAGAGTAGGCCATTGTGTGCCGGTGGGAATGGATGACAAAATTGACAAAACTGCATACACACAGGGGCTGGATGAAAAAAGCAAATGAGCGCTTAAGGTGGATCGGTGGTCTAGAGGTAACGCGCCTGTCTAGAAAGCGAAAACTCCGGGTCGGAAATGTGCGGTGGTACAAATCCCGTTTGAGATCTAAAACTTTTCCCCCATCCATTAAACCATGAGTGGTGGTCTGGGCGCTAGTCTTTCGGATGAGACGATAAACCGAGGTCCCGTGTGTTACACATAATTATGTAACGCACGTAAAAGAACCTACGGCAGCAAGAGAGTTGTCCCTGGCAAAATTATGTAGAAAAAAGCCACTCTGATAGGGAAACAAATACAGTTGCAGACAGGAGGAAAAAAGAAAAAAAAATGGGTGGCGATGTTCTTGTAGCGACGCGCTCTCCCCAGGGAGAGCAGCCCGAATTTCACGCAGACAAATCTGCGTGACTTCAAGTGGTATATATAGATAAATAAAGAAATAAATATTCCATTATCCTCGACATAAAAGAATAAAAGAAAATGAAAGAATAAAAAAGAAAGAAAAGGCAGAACAGGTTTTAACGTGAGCGCAAGATGCTCCCCGCGTGCGGTTTTTGGAGGAGCGGAGTGTGTAGTGAGGTTAGTTAACTCCAGGGGGAAGAAACCTCCCCTTGAACGGGGAGCCGTCTTAGAAGTGGCTCGAACCCGGGCTCGAGCGTGGGTCGTCAATGTGCGAGCGCAATGCTCTAACCACTAGGCTGTCCTGTCCCTCTCAGTTCACACAGACACACCTGAGGAGAACGGGTCCTCTCGAACAGACACCTCAGCGAAGACTGGAACCCATGTGTTCAGTCACTGTCAGGTGAGGAGCTCAAGGTTCTAACCACCAGGCATTCCTGCCCCCATACACAAATAGTTCAAATGCCCAAGCCTTTTGTTTTGTGTTCTGTCTTCCTTCCTTGGCTAGGTAAAGCTCCCAGGTTCACCAATGGTCAGATTTGGCGTATAGGACAGTTTTTGCCTGTCATTCAAGTAGCCAATTTCCAATTTCGGGATTTTTGTTTGTTCTTTCTTCTTCGTCTTTTTCTTTCATTGAATATTTTTTGTGTATTTTTTTTCTTGTTCTCAGAGGGTTGGTGGTTAAAGAAAATAAACCATGTTAACTTCTGCCATTAGCTAATTTAGATAATGGTTATTCGTTCGTTTGTTGTTCTTGTCCTTTTCATTTCTTTGTATCTCTTTGCCAATCATACACCTTCTTCTTCTTGTTCTTGTTTTTCTTCTTTCCTTCTTCTTTCACTCTTGCTTGTTCTTCTGTCAATTCGTTCTTCTTCTTAACTCTTTTCAATCTCTTCTTCAGACAGCAACTATGCGCTGTCAATGAGCAAAAATACGTTACGTGCCGTTTAAGCTCTGAAAAGTAGGCCAGCGCATCGACTTCGGCATGGAGAGAATTGTTACTATTGAAGTCTTTGTGGGGACAAGAGGAGAAACAAGAAGGCGAAATACGAGAAACAAAAGCGAGAAAATAAACAAGATAGAATGAGAGTTCCTAAGCACAGAATTTTCAGGAGGGGATGCTATTTATACTGACAGCCCCCCCCCCCCCCCCCCCCAGCAACCCCACGCGGGAAAATCATACAACTGGTATACATAGGTACACAAATCTTACAGGTAAACAAGCGGACATGTTCTTAAAAGAAACAGCTCCAAGTTTTCCATTCTACCTGGATGCAAAGTAGGTGTATAGCAAAATAACATGCAAACACACACACGTGTATCTGTTAAGGACTCACTCTATTGCTTGCTGTTTGTCTTGAGTGTCTAACACGACACACATAGTTAAAAGCGAACAGATTTTCTTCTTCTTCGCAATTCTTCTTCTTCTTCTTCTTCTCCTTCTTCGCAATTATTCTTCTTCTTTTCCTCTTCTTCGCAAATTTTTTCTTCTTCGCAATTCTTCTTCTTTGCAATTCTTCTTCTTCGTTCGTCGTCGTCGTCGAACGCTCAGACAGCAACTGTTGGTGTCTGTCATATGAGCGAAAATGCGTTGTGCTGCCGTTAAGCGCCTGACAAGTCAGGCCCAGCGCATCCGACTTCGGCATATCGTTTTTTCTTATTATTGATAATCAATGATGTTTGTTGTAGCTTGAACATATGTCATTTGATATATAAGTGTTCAGTGTGTGTTTGTGTATGTGTGTGTGAGTGAGTGAGTGAGTGTGTGTGTGTGTGTGAGTGCGTGTGTGTATGTGTGTGTGTGAGTGCGTGTGTGCATGTGTGTGTGTGTGTGCGTGCGTGTGTATGTGTGTGTGTGTGTGTGAACTGCATACACACGCACATGTATGTGTGTGTGCGTGCGTGCACGTGCGTGTACGAGTGTGTTTATTTTTTGTTTGTTTGTGCGTGCGTGTGTCTGCGCGCATGCATGCGTGCCTGCGTGTGTGTGTGTGTGTGTGCGTGCGCGTGCACACACATGCACACGCACATGTGTGTTTAAAATTTGTAAACAGTATTTTTTTAATGACATTCCGTCATTCCTGATATGAATAAATGAATAGATAAACAACAAACAAAATAAATACCAAAAATAAACAACGAAATAAATAAATAAGTGAAGATAAAATACACTTACAGATGACAGTTTCCCTCTGAAGTCTGTGTGTGGACACCTACTCTCTGATAATGCTTCCCATCAAGCACATGGCAACAAATGTATGTGTCCTTCCTGTCCAACTTCTTTATAACTCACAGAGAGAGAGAGAGGGGGGGGGGGGTGGAGAGAGAGGGAGGAGAGAGAGAGAGAGAGAGAGGGGGGGGGGATGGAGAGAGAGAGAGACAGTGAGAGAGAGAAGAGAGGGAGATAGAGAGAGAGAGAGAGAGGGGGGGGGGAGATGGAGAGAGAGAGAGACAGTGAGAGAGAGAAGAGAGGGAGAGAGGGAGGGAGAGAGAGAGATAGAGAGATGAGAGAGTTAAGAGAGGGGGGAGGGAGGGAGAGAGGAACACACACACACACACCCCTCCACTCCACTCCACTCCACTCTACTCTACTCTACCCAACTCTACTCTACTGCACTCCACTCTACCCCACGCTACTCCACTCCACTCCACTCTACTCTACTGCACTCCAATTGCTGTAGGTAGATATACGCACACAAGCTTGACACGAGGGACAATAATACCAACATGATATTTACTTCAAATATCGTCTTGCGGCGTAGTGTAACTGACAAAAGAAAAACATGACATAAATGTCCCGTCATTTTCTTTTCCAATAAACAACCTTATGAGATTTGTAATTCACCACAAAAAGTAGGTACAAATGTTCTCGCACTCTTCTACCCATTTAACCTTAATTCACAAAAGGAGATGAAAAATTCTCCTCCAAATGTCTTTTCTGACACATTTGTTTAGTTTCTGTTCTGCTTCTGAAATTAATCTGAATAAAGACAGTAGAAAAATATAGACTTCAAAAAAGAAACTGTAAAGAATTCATCTAACATATATATAGTGGATAAAAGGAAAAAGGTAAAGGAGTCCCATAACCTATAAGGTCGTAGGGGAGCGAGGCGTCAGAGACCTCACTTCTCTAGGGGCCAGCAATATGAGGGCGGCGCCCATCTCCTCTCCCTCGCTGCTTTACCTTCCCTGACGCTAAAGAGGGCAGGTACCCATTTACAGCTGGGTGAACTGGGGGAACTGTACTGAAGCCAAGGCGCGCAAACGGTCACCCATCCAACTGGTAACCACGCTCGACGCTGCGAGTGCTCCGACCACTGAGCTATCCTGAGAGATAAAATAACATAAAATATAAAGTGTGTACATATTTACGTTTGTCGGTGTCACCAAGTATGCAGAATATTACTCCATTTGATGATGATGATGATGATGATGATGATGATGATGACACGTAACGAGTGGAAATTAGCTTTATTTTACTGAAGAAATTTTTAACTAATAAATTTAGTAGATAACTCATTGTATTTTACGTCTCATTTATTGTTGTTGGTGGTTTTATATGGTAATACACATGAGCTATCTAGCAATGTGTTATTGAAACCAACTTCAAAATCATTACGCCAATAATCTTTCCTGTACCAACTTCCTGTTGTCTGAAGTTCTCTCCCATGTCGCAGGCTACACATAACGGTTAGTTTGGGGCACTTTTCCTTCTGTTTTCATATATTACTCCTGCATTCGTACTGCACGCGCTAAGGCATCCATAGAAATAAAAATAACGTCTTGTGAAAACTAACCCCTGACTCAAAACTCAGGACAGTTTGAAGAAATTTGGTAGGTTTGAATCTTTTTTAAATTTTTTTTAGCAAACATTTTACCCCCTCAGTCCTTTGTCGTCTGCTAGCTGCCTCACCACAATATGCATGCGCGGGGTCAACAATGTAGAAACACAAGCAATCCTAATTTGATGATTATTTCCCAATTTTTTCATCACTACCTGATGTTAATCTATGACCTCAACCCCTAAAACAATTACACAGTGCATTCTTTCATACTTTAAAAAATCGGTCAAAACCAGCGAATATTTTTTCCGACTCGCGGCTCTGTAGAAAATACTATGTGACCAGAAACCTAACGCTAATGTGCAACCAATACTCAACAGTTGACTTGTTTCCAAAACGCTGTAATTCTAACCTGCCATCTTTCAAAATGGAATGCAGTGCAGTGCAGCGCACTTTTGTTGGATATGTTACCAAATTTTGTTGTGCGCGCGCGCGCGCGCGCGTGTGTGTGTGTGTGTGTCCCCGAGCGCACACGCGCAAACCTGTGTGTGTGTGTGTGTGTGTGTGTGTGTGTGTGTGTGTGTGTGTGTGTGTGTGTGTGTGTGTGTGTGTGTGTGTGTGTGTGTCCGAGCGCACACGCGCAAACCTTGAGCCTTTTCTTCTTCTTAAAATCGTCGTCGTCATCATCATCATTACCACCATCATCATCATCATCATCGTCGTCATTGTCATCATCACCATCAGCATCGTCATTGTCATCATCGTCATCATCATCATAACCATCATCTTCATTACCATCATCGTCATTGACACTCAGCTTCAATGTAGCAATACCCTTGAAAATCTGCCTTCCCTCCTGACAAATATGGCCCACTGCCTTCTAGACATTCAAAACTGGATGACTCAAAATAAGTTACAGCTAAATGCTGATAAAACGGAAGCCATGCTCATGGGGACCAAACATAAACTTTCCTCCATCACAACGACTTCAGTGAAATTCAGCAATACGTCGGTTCCTCTGTTCAGCTCTGTGAAATATCTAGGTGTGGTTCTTGACAACACACTCTCTATGAAAAAATTCATCACCCAGACCTGCCAGTCTTGCTACTATCAATTATGGCGCATAAGTGCAATTCGCAAGTATCTGTCTACTGAAACAACATCTAAACTTGTCACGTCTCTCATTCTTTCTCGACTGGACTACTGTAATTCCCTCTTGGCTGGTTTGCCGGCATCATCCATCTACTCCCTTCAACGCATACAAAACTCTGCAGCTCGACTGGTCCTTAGAAAGAAAAAATCTGAACACATCACTCTTCACTGGCTGCCTGTCTCACAAAGAATAAAGTATAAGATTAATACCCTTTGTTTCAAATGTCTCCACAAATCTGCACCTTCTTATCTCTGTAACTGTCTTCACCTGTACACTCCATCCCGTTCCCTTCATTTCATAAACATAGTTGGGTTATAATTACGATAACAATGATGATATCATGTTGTTATTGCTCAGTATAAGAATGTTGTTAAAAAAAGGTGTAGAGTATCCACCTAGTTTATGAGAATATAAGCATGAAACGGTTGTTTTGAGGAGAAGATGATGTGTCATATGAAACGCGGACTTAACCCTCATAGTTTATGATGATTTGAAGTCATTATGAATGTGGTGAATAGCATTATGAAATTAAGATAAACCGTCTCACATGGGGAGACTTAGAAATGTGAGTATAAATGAGTGTAAATTTATGATTGACAGTAATATGTTTGAAACGTTTCCTATGTTTACGTTTCATGCCTTCACCACCACCACCACTTGTTCATTTGGTGTATTGTGGCCCAAGGCCGATGTACCATTAAACCATTTCAGAGTTCAGAGTTCAGAAAGTTCAGAGTTTTCTCTCTCTCGGACAGAAGAGCCTGGTGATTAGCGTGATGCGCTCGTGATCTGCTGACCCAGGTTCGATTCCCGTTCAAGAGGACTTTTCCTCTGGAGTGCCAACTCATTGCCAACCCCACTCTCCCCAAAAGTCCTTTAGATGAGACTATAAACCGAGGTCCCGTGTGCGAACGCACGCAGAACATCTTGCGCACATGTTAAAACCCGTTCCGCTTTTCGGAAGAGTAGACCATTGTGTGCCGGTGGGAACGGATGACACACTTTATAAAACTGCATACACACGGGGACTGGATGAAAAAGCACATGAGTGCTTATTCCATTATCTTCCAAATAAAGGAATAAAATAAATAAATAAAACCTCTCTCTCTCTCTCTCCCTCCCCCTCTCTCTCTTTCTCTCTCTCTTTCTCTCTCTCTTATTCTCTATCTCTTTCTCTCTCTGTCTCTCTCTTTCTCTCTTTTTCTCTCTCTCTTTCCCTCTCTCTCTCCCTCTCCCTCTCTCGTTCTCTCTCTCTCTTTCTCTCTCTCTCTTCTTTCTCTCTCTCTCTCTTTCTCTTCTCTCTCTTTTCTCTCCCTCTCTTTCTCTTTTCTCTCTCTCTTTTCCTCTCTCATCCCTCTCCCTCTCCCTTTCCTGCCACCCTCCCTTTCCACTTCACCCCACTCCATACCCCACCCCCCCCCCCCCCACCACCCCCCCAAGTCTTCCTCCCCTGTTCCGGTTCTCCCCCCCTCCCCCTACCCAGTGATGGACCTACCCCATCTCCCTCATTTCTCCGCAATTTTTTAACCCCCCTTCAACGGTGCTTTTCCCCGAGGAAGAAAATGAACACGCCATTCCCCTGCACCCTTCTTTTCGAGCCCAAGGTGCTATCAGCCTCTCCCCCCCCCCCCTTTTTCCCCCCATGCGATCCAAATCTCCCCCCCCTCCCCTCCATCTCCAAAAACCCCCACTCCCCTCCCAAACCTCCTAAAACCAAAAAACCAAAACGCTACATGAAAGAAACCAAACCTTCTTCAACTGACAAACTTTTGAAACGTAACGATGCCCACAAACAATCCTTGCGCCAATTCTTTTTTTCCCCAAAACATGCATAAAGAAATAAACCCCCACTAAAAACTAAAATACACAATTTCAATAGAAAAAAAATCAACCCAGATCATCTTGACTCTGAATAGAATAAAAAAACCCTTAAAATATGGAAAGGCGCCTAAAGAATGACAGAACCCAAAACCCCAAAGAAAAACCCAGTACATCAATTAAAAAAAAATTTCTGCTAAAAAACTACAGTATTAAAGCGTCAACACAACATAACAATATCCCAAAAAACGATACAATCAGCAAAACCAAAAACACATATCCAGAGCCGACTGACACCAACAGGGAAACCTACAGAACACCCCACACAGTAAAATAAAATTAAAACACTCAATAGATACGCTTTTTGCCGACGACCATGATGACATTTCCTCAAACTTTTTCCCCCAACAAAACAAAAAAAAGGGAAACAATTCCCAAACTTAACAAACCACAAGCAAACACCCTCCCCTCAAAACACTTGAAAACTACACATCCACACTCCCCCGCCCTCCCCAAAACACACACTCCTTTTCCCTTCACAAATTACCGGGGGAAGCACCCCTTTCCATCCCAAAACGTCTCCAGAAAAAAATCGCCCCAGGAGTGTGAACCCTTTTGGGGATCAGGCTAAAGGGTGTGAAGAGAAAAAATGTCGTTGGGGCGGTAGTCTGCACTGATGTCCCGGGCCTGACGTGCTGTGGTGGAAACAAGTGTCCCTTCAGCACTTTCAGCGCGTCCCTTTCACTAGGGCTCAATGCTGTAAGCGGGCCCCGTCAAAGAGTGGACCAAAGATCCCCCTCCCAACAAAGTTTCCCCATGCCATTAACAGGCCCCCTCCCCCTCCCCCCCTTGGGAAACACCCCTTAAACGACAGGCTTTGTCGAGGGCTTCTTGAGGGAACCCTGAGGAAAGGGGGGGTTTTTGGGTGTTTTCGTTTAACGTCTATTAATTAGTGATTTTGGGAGGGTTGGTTTATTGACAACACCCCCCTTCTCCCGGGCTGGAGCCCCTAAAAAGTCATGTACAGATGTCTACATCCCAGCCCCGGGGTAAAGAAGTTTGCCCCTCAACATTCTTTTCCCCGGGAAACCATAAACCGCGCCATATAAAGCCGAGCAAACCCACCGCCTTATACGACGGCTAAAACACGGGTCAGCTACCCCCGGCGCAAAGGTGTGGCGTACAAAACCCTGTCCCTACAAAAAAAAAGCGACACCCCCCCCCCCACCTTGTGCCCAAGCAACAAAAACATATTCCATGAAACCTTTCCCCCCCCGCCCAGGAACCCCAATTTTTTTCAGAAGTCGCCGTGTGTTGGGGTCAGACTCTCTCCAACACACAACACTGGTAGTCAATGGGTTTCTGGTACTTAGAATTTGACCAAATGTGTAGGTTGTGGTGTTTTCTGGGGGTGCATGTGGGTTACATGTGTGTGATTGAAGTCCCTGTGCATTTCATGGGGGGGTTGTGGTTTTATGGTGAGTGGTAGTGAGTGGGGTGTGTGTGGGGGTGTGTGTGTGTTTGTGGTGTGTGTGTGTGGGGAGTGCATGAGTAAGTGCGAGTGTAGGTAGTAATGTACGTGTATTGCATATGTTTTTTTGATTTTTCCATGTGTGTAAGGGTGCGCCCCGTGGCGTGCGATGGTGCTTTTGATTTTGGTGCGTGCGTTTTTTTAAATATAAATTTTTAATTAATATATATATATAAATTATATTTATTTTATAATTTAATACCGTCTGCCTGCCCCAAACATGAAGGTATATCGCCCACAAAAATTGTAAATGATTGCTTCAATTCTTCCCCAACAATTTCTTTCCCCCCCTATACTTTTTCCCCCACTCCCCCCCCCCTTTTTTCCAGAAATTAATGATGTTGTAAATGTCGTGCTGTGTGGTTTTAAACCATTTTGCTTGTTTTGAAAAAATTTCCCTTTTGTGACTAGCGTTTCGCTACACCAAGGACTTAGCAACAGAACAGTTTGTTGGAAATTAATTTTTGAATTTTGATTTTTCCAAAAAATTTTTTTTCTTTTTATTATTGTTCTAGTTGGACTGTATCTTCTTATTTTAGGCTCATATAAAATAGGTGTATTGGTAAGGATAGTTATTGATTTAAAAAAAAAGATTGCAGTATTTTTATCAAAATTTTCTACCTTTTTAAAGGGAGGTTTGGGATACTTTTATTTTATTTGTGATGCAATATAAAGGGGGGTTTATCCCCTGTGTTTTGTAAAGATCGATTTCTTTAGATCCAGGCAGCGTTGAAAATTTTCTATTTTGCTGTTCCCTTTTTATTGGGGGTTTCCTTTTTAATATTTTTTCTCTGTTTGATTACGAATGAAAACCCACTAAAGGGTCTTTTATTTTGATAGATTACTTAAATAAGAACAAGAAAAAAATTTTACAAATTAGCAAACAAACCTGGGAAAATTGTTTCTCTAACTTCGAAAGTAGCCAAAAAAAGCGGGGGTGTAGGTACTGAATTCAACAGTGCAACAAACAAAAAAAATGACATTGAAAACCTACTATACAACGTGGGAATCGTTTCTTTTTTTTGCCTAGTGAATCCGACTTTTTCCCCAAAAGTAAAGATGTTTTTGAAAATCCGGGGGTTTAAATTTCCTGAAGATCCACAAAACCCAACCCGGGACTTAAATTTATACCCCCCCCCGTCAGTTGTAAAAAAATATTAACCCTTTAGGGTTTTTGCTTTTAATCTATGTGGATAGAATAAATTAAAAACCAATAGGCATATTAAAAAGGATTTATATAAAGAAATCCTTTGAACCAGGATTGTTAGAAAATTTAAATCCCCTTATTGACGAGTAATACTTCTAAACAAAGAAACAATTATTTTGGGGGTTTTAACATACACTTATTAAAAACCTAAACCAAAATGGGTCCCAAAAAAATTTTTTTTGGCTAGAAAACTATAGTAGCCCCAAAGGATAAAAAATAACTCTGAACATCAAAAGATCATTTCCTACTACAAAACAACTAAAGAAGTTGCGTCCCATATGGATGCAGTGATCTAATTAGTTGCTTTATTGGTTTTAAAAAGTATCAAAAAAACCTAAGTTTGGGCATAAAAAAATTTTTCAGGAAATTTAAAAAAAATTTAAAGAGCAAAATTTTTTTTCAGATTTGACAAATCGCCCTTAATGGTATATCAAACAGAGACCCTGAGAAGCTGTGAATTTTGGATTGGCCCTTTACTTCAGTTACGACAAACATGCCCCCCTTTTAAAAAAAAGTTAAAAAAAAAATTAAAACCCCTTGGATAAAAAAAAGAATAGAATCTGAAA
Source organism: Rapana venosa (assembly GCA_028751875.1). NCBI lineage: Eukaryota > Metazoa > Mollusca > Gastropoda > Neogastropoda > Muricidae > Rapana > Rapana venosa. The sequence continues at coordinate 5,098,594 of CM054148.1, forward strand.
ACCTTTAAAAGGCTTTTGAAAAACCGGTTCAAAAAAGGGGTTCAGAGCCAAAGAAAAAAATAAATCACAAAACGCAAATCAAAAGTGATTATTTTCAAAAGTTATAAATTAAATTACCCACTTGGGCAAGTATGGAAAACCCTCAAAACATTATGTAAAAAAACTTTATCAAAGTAAAAGTTAATGATATATCAGGTGAAATTTAAAACCCCTTCTCAAACATTGCCCCCAAAGTAATATCAAATGCAAGTCAAAAAGAAATGATTCCCTTACTTTTGAACAATATATGAAATAAAAGAAATAAAAAATTCCCCTTTAACTACTGCCAATGACAATCATAGAGTCTTGGGAAAAACCCCGTCTCTTCAAAAAAAGTTCCAGAAACAGTGATTTGTAAACTAGATGGGGAAAAATAATTAACTTGTGTTAAATTTTGCTGGAAATGAATACTTGTAAATTGTGCTAAAGAAAAAACTTTCTGTTATTTAAAAAGCCAAAAAACTACCCGTCAAAATCGGGTGATTTCTTTCCCTTAAATAAAGACCCAAATTTAATTCTGTCTGTCTTATCTAAACCCTTTTAAAACTATTAAAAAATCCTTAAAATTCCCACTTTTAAAAACAATTATTAAAAGAAAAATCAGTCAGGTTTTTTGTAAAATATTTTTGTCACCAAACTCTTACAAAAATTACGGACAGTTCCTAAAATTTTTAATGAAAATAAAAAATACGGTTTCTTTTTTGTTGCTTTGAAAAGGTTTGATGTAATCAAACTTCCCCATTATTTCGTAAACTTTTTTGTATCAATTAACACCGAAATGTAAACTTTTGAAAGTTTTTGTTGAATAGGCCCGCAACTGTAACTGCAAATAAACAAACTCGAATAGTACTTTAAACTGGAGTCCCCAAAAAGGGCAATATTGGATCACTTTTTTTCAATCTATGTAAAAGGGTTACCCCAATTTCTAGAATGTAGCTGTGAAATGTTTGCTGATGACACATCCCTCTATTGTAGTGATTCTGCCCCCCACAGACTTACACTCAAACTTCAAAACAGTATTGACAGATTGATTACTTGGACTCAGCTAAACCATATGTCCCTAAATACACGAAAAAGTAAGTGTATGTATGTACTAGCAAGACAAAAGAGACAAAAATATGACAGATAAATTCCAACCTCTGTTGACAGGTAAAAGAGTAATTGAAGAAGTTGACTTCCACAGAATTCTGGGTGTAATTATTGACAAAAATCTTACTTGGACTGACCACGTGATGGCGCTAGGAAAACGTCTCTTCTTACAAGCTACTTCACTTATCAAAATTAAAACATTTTCTGAATAACCACTCTCGCAAACTCTTTTTTGCGGCCATATTTTGCTTTTAGTTGACTATGCTTCATCTCTTTGGGACAGCTGCAGTGAAACAAATTTAAAATTGATTCATCGATTATAAAAAAGAGCACTGAAACTTGTTCTATTAAAATCAAGCTCCCTAACCATCAATGATTATAAGCAAACAAATATTCTAACCTTTAAAAACAGACTTTATCTAAATAAAGCTCTATTTGTCCAGAAAGTTGTCAATGAAATGCCCCTCCAAAGATCACCAATAACTTCAAAATCAATGAACACAGACATAATAATCGACTAACATTTCAGAGACCAAGAAATAATCTTTACAAAACAAGCTTCTTGTACTCTGGTAGTGATTTATGGAACAAGTTCCCAAAACGCTTAAAATATATCAAAAACAAAAATCAGTTCAAGACACAGCTAAAAAGCCATCTAATGCATGAATGCCTAGGAATTGACTAATATGGTAAATCAACCATGCCTAATATGGCAAATCAACCATACTTACATTTATCAGCACTTACTGCATTTCTTAGATACATTTCAAGTATGCTAGATATTGTGACCTCTCTCTCTCTCTTCTCTCTCTCTCTCTCTCTCTCTCTCTCTCTCTCTCTCTCTCTCTCTCTCTCTCTCTCCTCTCCTCTCCTCTCCTCTCCTCTCCTCATGCCCTTTTTTCTTGTCCAGATCTATAGGTTTTATTGTGGATGTTGTTCTTATTGCAGTTAGAAATGAGATCATTAGTACTATTATAAGCGATATTGTTTTAGTTTGATAGTCCAGTTGAATATGGGCTTTTGATTTTATAGGGGTTTTACTTGTTTGAATAATTGTTTCTTTATTATTATTTTTCTATTTGATTAAATGTGTTTTTCCCCTTCCCCTTCGAAACTCCATCCCCACCCCTCATCCTTTCCAATGATTATCTGTTATTATCGATATGTTGTTGTCTCGTGGTGATGGGGATTATTTGTTATATTGTTGTCTCATGGTGATGAGTGATTGTTATTATTATTGTATCTCTATTATAATTATCATTATCATTGTCTTATTTGACTTATTTTGCTTGTTTGATAGTTATAGTTACGAGTGCTGATGATCAGAATGAGAAATAAATCCTACCTGAGATATCTGAAACCCAATTTGGATTTATGACAGATAAAGGTACCAGAAATGCCATCTTTTCCCTGAGGACCCTCATGGAAAGGGCGATTGAGGTACAAAAGGACTTGTACCTCTGCCTCATTGACTATTCTAAGGCATTTGACAAAGTAAGACATTCCGATCTGTTCGACATTTTACTAAGACATAACTGTGATGGAAAAGATCTTAGAGTGATCAGAAACTTGTACTGGGAACAAGAAGCTGCAATAAGAGTTGATAATGACTGCAGTGAATACAGATCGATCTGTAGGGGAGTGAGACAGGGCTGCGTTTTTTCTCCAGACCTCTTCAATATCTACAGCGGAAATAATTCTACGGAACATAGAGCAGCATGAAGGTGTCAAAGTAGGAGGTCACAACATAAACAGTCTAAGATATGCGGATGACACAGTGCTAATTGCTGACTCGGAGGAAAAACTACAAAATATCCTTACAACAGTCACAATCGAAAGTGAAAACAAAGGACTCCAACTGAATGCAAAGAAGACTGAGTGCATGGTAAACTCAAAACAGTCAGACATGCCTGTATGTAACATTTTATGCAAAGGGGGGAAACAATAAAACAAGTTTGCACCTTTAAATACTTGGGCTTCACAATAACTCCAGACGCCAGATGCGACACAGAAATAAAGAAGAGAATCGCTTTGTCTAAAGACACATTCACCAAGATGAAGCCCATCTTTACCAAGAGAAATATAAGACTCAGCACCAAAATCAACACTCTGAAAGCCTACATATGGTCCATCCTTCTGTACGGATGTGAATGCTGGACGCTGACAAAAGACCTCGAAAGAAGACTTGAAGCAGCAGAAATGTGGTATATCAGAAGAATTATGAGAATATCATGGACTGAAAAGAAGTCAAACGAAGAAGTAATGGAAATGGCCGGATACAAAAGATCCCTACTCAAAACCATCAGAAAAAGACAACTACAATTTTTGGGGCACATAAACAGAGCTGATGGAATAGAAAAGCAAATATTGAGTGGAAAGATTTGTGGTACCAAAGACAGAGGAAGACAACGCACAAAATACACAGACAGTCTGAATAGCTATGCAACGAGGAAAGAATCCCCCAACAATGAACTCATCAGGAGAACTGACAACAGAGAGGAATGGAAGGCCATGATCGCCGATGTCTGCAACAGACCTGGCACATGAAGAAGAAGAAGATAGTTATTGTGTGAATATATTATATTTAAAAAGCGCTATTTGAAGAGTATGAGCACATAATTATAAGCACACGTTTGCTGGGTGGAGGAGGAGAGGAGGGAGGTCATTGCAGGCAATAGTGTCAGTAATGACGCAATGAGTGCCTAGTATTTTCTAACGCTTTGTTCCTGTATCTTTTTATTTTCTAAAATATGAACGTGAAAGAATGGATTATATAGTAGGTGAAGTAATTTGTTTGTCATGACGTTTTATGATTTGTTTTTAAAATTATTAAAACATTCTTTATTTAAGTGTGTGTGCGTGTACGCGTGCGCGCACGCGCGCAGGTGTGTATAAGTATGTGTGTATGTATATGTGTGTGATTTGTATTTTCCAATGTATTATCTTATCGATTTTCCTCTTTTTACTGATTTAATTTATTGGTAAAATTTGTAATAATGTAGTATTTCAGTATAATCATTAAGAAATTTATTCTTAGATAGATTGCTTGATAAAAAAAAAAAGCAAATGCACTGCTTGTGCTTATTCAATGTACCATCTGGAAAAAAAATTGACTTGACTTGACTTGACTCTCTCTCTCTCTCTCTCTCTCCTCTCTCTCTCTCTCTCTCCCTCTCTCTCTCTCTCTCTCTCTCTCTTCCTCTCTCTCTCTCTCTCTCTCTCTCTCTCCTCTCTCTCTCTCTCTCTCTCTCTTTCTTTCTCTCTCTTTCTCTTTCTCTCCTCTCCCTCTCTCTCTCTCTCTCTCTCTCTCTCTCTCCTCTCTCTCTCTCTCTCTCTCTCTATCTCTCTTTGAAAAATTTCTAAAAGAATCAGTAAATGTTCCTGTACATGTGCTTTTGAGAGCAACAAATAGAAATCACAGACACAACTTGTCCAGATTTGTCTTCCATGCAGTAAATAGGAGGCAAAGTGCGATTCTTTAAAATCCTCTAAATAAGATGAAAGTAGTATTTTTTCTCTTTTTATTAATGCATTTACTCATTTGATTTGATGTTTTGAAAAGGTGTTAGTTACTTTGAGGTGTTTTATCTGTATGCTGCAAAGTGCAGATTAAAACTTTCATGACTGCCAAGATCGAAAATTGCCATTTCATGTTATACACATTTTGTCCTAACATGTCGATGTATTGTGGCCAAAGGCTAAAGTACATGAAAATCTTTGAGTTCTTGAGTTCTTTCTCTGTCTCTCTCTTTCTCTCTCTGTCTCTCTATATATCTCTCTTTATTTTCTCTCTCTCTCTCTCTCTTTCTTTCTCTCTCTCTGACAAACACAGAACTCTTAACAATGAAACTAAAATAAAAGGAAAGAAAATAGAATCAACAACATACCCTCACAGACACACACACATGTACGCAC
>CM054148.1:5108636-5113636 GCA_028751875.1 Rapana venosa
GCACAGGGAGGTTGGGCGAGGAGGGGAAATAATCCACGATCTTAATCTCACATATCACTTGTATTACTGGGAAATCACAGTTTCCCTACCGTGTGGGTACCTGTACCTGTCCGTGACAAACACGCTCTGCCTGGGGCTCGTTTTTCTTTCTGTTCTTTTCTTTCGTTTCTTTTCTTTTCTTTTGTTTTCTTTTCTTTTTTTCGTTTCTTTTTCTTTTTTTGTTTCTTTTTCTTTTCTTTCGGTTTCTTTTTCTTTTTGATTTCTTTTTCAAATGAATCTTTGAATCTGAGAAGCTGAAAGTGGTTACCTGCGCTTGTTTTTCTCCACTACTATTTCTGCTTAAGTATTTTGTGTGGTCAAGTGGGGAGATTGCATCTCTCGTAGGTCCAATTGTGAACCATTTTTTTCTCCTAACTTCCCTTGCCTGTGCCGGTACTTTAAGTGTACGGCAATGTTTGGGTTATTATCTAGCTAAGGCTGACCACTTGGCTGGATACATACCTTATGACCTCCCTTGCATCCTTTCAATAGGATCCCCAAACATAAGGCACAAAGATTCACTAGGTGTTTATTTTCTCCTGTTTAATGTGTGTGTGTGTGTGTGTGTGTGTGTGTGTGTGTGTGTGTAGTCGTAGTAGTAGTTCTTCAGTTTAACGTCCTTCCACTAAATAGTGATATCAGACGGGAAAGTGTGTGTATGTGTGTGTGCGTGCGTGTGTGCGTGCGTGTGTGCGTGCGTGTGTGTGTGTAGGGGGGAGGGGTATGTACATAACTAATCAATTGCAATAAACAACTATTATGAAAAAAGCATAACGAAGAATTCTGAAAGAAAAAAAGAAAAAAAAAGAAAAAAAAACACCCAACAATAACAACAACAAAAAACAACCCCCAAAACATCAAACAGCAAAAGTACTAACTTTCAAATTCATATAACTTGAAGCTATCGTTATATCAGAGAAGTATGAAAATAGGAGTATGGCTTAATGACAATACAATTTCTTTCATTAATGAAATGTCTTTTAGAACTTGCTGTAAGCTACGGACTGGAAAGGCAGGTAAGATGTTTTTCAGATCTCTGCATCGTAAAAGAATGTGATCATTGGTAAGATTTTCACCACATATACATGTTGCTTTTTTTTTTTTAAATTGTTCTAAAAGCAATTGAGCTTAAACCTGTAGATAGAGATACAACATTTCTATATTCATGTAAATTACGATATTTGATCTTATCAAAAGATAATACATTGTGTGTGTGTGTGTGTGTGTGTGTGTGTGTGTGTGTGTGTGTGTGTGTGTGTGTGTGTGTGTGTGTGTGTGTGTGTGTGTTGTGTGCAACATATATTTGAAGCATATCTTCTTCCTCTTTTTAATCATCGTCTTTTGATGGCCGCTTTAAAAGGCCACAGGAATATCAAATATTCTTGGGAATGCAATGGACACTTCTCAATTCGTAAAGTGTCTCGCTGTAAGGTACCACAGCAGGTGAAGCTTCAATCACCGCCAGGACCTCTGATGAAGGCTCAACCAGGAGCCGAAACTCCAGTCAGGTCAGGCCACAGGCATGGTCCTTACACAAAAAATGCCTAAAAATGCTGTCATTGAAAGATTCTATTTTTCAACTTTTTGTAAAAAAATGAATCTTTGAAAATCATTTTCAAAAATGATTGAAAAGTTGTTAAGTGATTACCTGCTCTTCCGAAAAGCGGAACGGGATTTAACGTGTGTGCAAGAAGTTCCTTTTACAGCTGGGTGAACTGGGGTACTGTACGGAAGCCAAGGCGCGCAAACGGTCAGCCATCCACATGGTAACCACGCTCAAACGCTGCTTAACCTTAGCTTGGGGGAAAGCGAGTGCTCTGACCACTCAGCTATTCCGACCCCCACCTCGCAGTGAATAAAAATAATAATAATACATGGAATTTATACAGCGCTATATCTTGCAAAACAACAAATCAAAGCGCTCTCATTCATCTCATTCTTTCACACGCAGCCAGTTAAGATTAATAGATTTTTACAAATTCAAATGTAAACACACACACGCGCACAATTAACAGTTTTTTACAAATACAAATGTAAACACACACGCGCGAGCGCGCGCGCGCGCACACACACACACACACACACACAAAAGTTGTACACTCGGGCAGGCTAATAGGGGGGAGTTGGTTATTGAGGGCAGGGACAGAAATGAGATGAAACAAGAGGGGAGAATCTCAGGTTTGAAACAAATGCGTCTTTAGGCTGGATTTAAAAGCATCATAAGTAGGCTTTTGACGAAGGGAGAGAGGGAGGTCGTTCCAGATCACTGGACCAGAAACAGAGAAAGAGCGACTGCCAACAGTGGACTGGTTGAATCTAGGTATTCTTAAGCACAAGGTATCTGCAGCAGAGCAGAGGGAACGAGAAGGAGTGTACAAGTGAAGACATTCACAGAGGTAGGAAGGTGCCGTTTTGTGGAGACTTTTGTAACAGAGGGTACAGATCGTATAGTTTACCCTCTGTGGCACAGGCAGCCAGTGGAGAGATCGCAAGAGAGGAGTAATGTGCTCAGATTTTTTCTTTCTGAGGACTAGTCGAGCTGCAGAGTTTTGTATACGTTGAAGACGGTGGATAGATGATACTGGCGGACCAGCCAGAAGAGAATTGCAATAGTCCAGACGTGAGAGAATGAGAGATGTGACTAATTTGGATGTTGCATCAGTGGACAAATACTTTCGAACTGCACTAATGCGCCGTAATTGATAGTAGCACGACTGGCAGGTTTGGGTGATGAATTTTTGCATGGAGAGCGTGTTATCGATAACTACCCCTAGATATTTCACTACAGTGGATAGAGGGATAGACGTATTGCCGAATACTATTGAAGCTGTTGTTATGGAAGAGAGCTTGTGTTTGGTCCCTATAAGCATGGCTTCGGTTTCATCTGCATTTAGTTGTAACTTGTTCTCTATCATCCAATTTTGGATATCTTGAAGGCAGCAGGACATATTTGTCAAGAGGGAAGGCAGGTTTTCGGGAGTTTCACTGCTAAGAATCTGAGAGTCGTCTGCATAAAAATGATGGCTGATTTGATGACGATTTATTATATGTGAAAGTGGGGCAGTGTGGAGAGTGAAAAAAACAGGGCCGAGAACTGACCCCTGTGGGACCCCACATTCCAGACATTAGATCAAAGATAATAAATGATAACGCTACTGAGAACGCTAATAATGATAATTAACGCAACAATAACGATAGACAGCTACATTTCCGAGTGTCAATTATTGACAAAACCTTCACCCCCCCCCCCCCCCCCACCCCCCCCCCCCACCCCCCCCCCCCTTCCACCATCCCCACCCCCATGGGATGCTGGGGCCTCTTTCAGAATAAATACCATCCCACTTTCTGGAAATTCTGTGCTAAAAATTTCCTCTTTTCTTTCACTCTCTGAGTTTCTGCCATATCTCTTACCTCAGTATCCTCTTTTCCTCGTGCTTATTTTCTGCCTACCCAGCCCATTCTCCAGCAGCTTTTTCAAGCAATCTCAAAGTTTTTGTTATGGAATTTTTTTTTTTTTAGTGAGCTGCTCTGAAGTCAGAATGTGTGGGCTGAGGCCAGAGGGCAGACCTCCTGCAGAATGACCAGCACAGGAGAAGACCTGGTATTATGCACTCTGCTCAACATGGCCATGCAGGTTGGTGAGACCAGGGAACTCGAAAGAAGAAGAAGAAGAAGAAGAAGAAGAAAGAAGAAGAAGAGAAGAAGAAGAAGAAGAAGAAGAAGAAGAAGAAGAGAAGAAGAAGAAGAAGAAGAAGAAGAAGAAGAAGAAGACGAACACAAAGACGAAGACGAAGAAGAAAAAGAAGAAGAAGAAAAAGAAGACCAACGCTTTGGTCAGGAACTGGATACAGATATACTGGTCATCTCAAAGACTGTCAGACCTTACATCACATAAAGTGATCTCGAAGACTGTCAGACCTCACATCACATGCAAAAGATCTCAAAGCCTGTCAGAACTCACATCACATGCAAAAGATCTCAAAGCCTGTCAGAACTCACATCACATGCAAAAGATCTCAAAGCCTGTCAGACCTCACATCACATGCAAAAGATCTCAAAGCCTGTCAGAACTCACATCACATGCAAAAGATCTCAAAGCCTGTCAGAACTCACATCACATGCAAAAGATCTCAAAGCCTGTCAGACCTCACATCACATGCAAAAGATCTCAAAGCCTGTCAGACCTCACATCACATGCAAAAGATCTCAAAGCCTGTCAGATCTCACATCACATGCAAAAGATCTCAAAGCCTGTCAGAACTCACATCACATGCAAAAGATCTCAAAGCCTGTCAGAACTCACATCACACAGCACTGTCTCACATCAAGCTCAAGGAGGCCCAGGAATTCTCAACCCTTTTTATTAAAAAAAAAAACACAATAAAATCCAACAAACCATCGTAACATGTACATGAGAGTAAATCAGTCATACGGCAGAGGAGCTACTTCTTCATCCAATAATGATGATAATAAAACAGTTTAATAAAGTAACAGCTCTCACGTGGTTTGCGTCACCTTGTTTACAAACAAACAAACAAACAAAAAGCAAACAGGCCAACAAACAGGCAAACCAACAAGCAAACATACAAAGGAGCAAACAAACAGACAAGGAAACAAACAAACAGACAAGCGAACACGCATTCAAAGAAACAAACACACCAGCAAACACTTTTTTTGCTGCCTTCATCTTCTGTGACCTTCCTGGCCTGCAGTCCCCACGCCGCTCAGCCACACCCAGATTCGTTATGTCGCATCCTCAGGGGTGAAAGTCCATGTCAGGCCGCCAAGGGACCACCAGGCAGAGGGGCCCTGCTGGGTCACTTTGGTGCTGGTGTTCAGTGGTGCCTGTTCTGGGCTAACATACGCACGATATCACCTACTAGACTAAGCCCCCTACTAATGACAGTATTAGCTCAGTCGCGGAGCTAGACCTAGTGAGTTGCCCACCTGAGGTGGCGACT
>CM054148.1:5118636-5131136 GCA_028751875.1 Rapana venosa
TACACACACACACCTCCCACTTTTAACTAATGTCAATGTCACACACACATACACACACCTCCCTCTTTTAACTAATGTCAATGTCACACACACACACACACCACATACACACACCTCCTCTTTTAACTAATGTCAATGTCACACACACACACACAGAAACCTGTAAACCAGTATGAATCCACCAGATGTTGCGAAGCTTCAGAACAAACCCGGAGATTTAACCTGGACGGGGGTGAAGGGTGATTCTAGCAAGGCGGAAAAGCTCTTAGCACAGCTTTGCATTCTATATGATCCTTCACAGGAAACCACTGCAGCCGCTTCAAGCTGTGATCTGTCCTTCGTGCTTTTGTAGCAGTTCTGAATACTATGCTGCAATCCTGAATGCTGCAGCCCTACATGTTGCAGTCCTGAATGCTGCAGTCCTGAATACTATGCTGCAGTCCTGAATGCTGCAGCCCTACATGTTGCAGTCCTGAATGCTGCAGTCCTGAATACTATCCTGCAGTCCTGAATGCTGCAGTTTTGAATGTTGCAGTCCTGAATACTATGCTGCAGTCCTGAATGCTGCAGTCCTGAATACTATGCTGCAGTCCTGAATGCTGCAGTTTTGAATGTTGCAGTCCTGAATACTATGCTGCAGTCCTGAATGCTGCAGTCCTGAATACTATGCTGCAGTCCTGAATGCTGCAGTTTTGAATGTTGCAGTCCTGAATGTTGCAGTCCTGAATGCTGCAGTCCTGAATGTTGCAGTCCTGAATGCTGCAGTCCTGAATGTTGCAGTCCTGAATGCTGCAATCCTGAGTGCTGCAGTTTTGAATGTTGCAGTCCTGAATACTATGCTGCAATCCTGAGTGCTCCATTTTGAATGTTGCAGTCCTGAATGTTGCAGTTCTGAATGCTGCAGTTCTGAATGCTGCAGTCCTGAATGTTGCAGTCCTGAATGCTGCAGTTCTGAATGTTGCAGTCCTGAATGCTGCAGTCCTGAATGCTGCAGTCCTGAATGTTGCAGTCCTGAATGCTGCAGTCCTGAATGTTGCAGTCCTGAATGTTCTCTGCCTGTGTCTATCTGTTTATCTGTCCATCTGTCTATCTGTCTATCTCTGTCTCTCTGTCTCTGCCTCTGCCTCTCTCTCTTTGTGCTTGTTTTCATACTCATTGTGACACTTCAACTTTCATTATATGTTGGTAGTAGCATGTTTACAACACTTGGCATGTGCCCATTACCTATGCTTTTGTACTGTGACCTAACGCTGATGTACAGTGAAAGTCTGAAGTATAAAGGCTGAACTAACTCATTCACTCTCTCTCGCGCGCGCTCTCTCTCTCTCTGTCTCTCGCTCTCTCCTCTCTCTCTTCTCTCTCTCTCTCTCTCTCTCTTCCTCTCTCTCTCTCTCTCTCTCTCTCTCTCTCTCTCTCTCTTCCTCTCAACGTTGTATCCCAACAAGCAATCACCCAAAAGTCACCACGGTTGCAGCACCGTCAGAAAATGGCCGAAGCTGTGAGGGGAGAGAACCCCCAATGTCCTGGGAACCGGAAGCGGAAATAGAAGCCATAGACGTAGAGGCGCATGTCTTCAGTCTCCCTTGTCTGAGCGTCCAATCCCAACACGCTCGTGCCATGACGTCATCACCGAATGACGTCATCTCCAGGTGAGGGCTGGACAGCACTGCCACCCCTTGTCCCACCTAGCATGGCGAAATTGCACAAATTAATCAATATACTGGTTTATCTGTCAGTCCGTCAGCTAGTCAGTCAGTCAGTCAGTCAGTCAGCAAGTCAGTCAGTCATCCAGTCAGTCAGTCAGTCAGCCAGTCAGTCAGTCAGTCAGTCAGTCAGTCAGCCAGCAGCAAGTCAGTCAGTCATCCAGTCAGTCAGTCAGCCAGTCAGTCAGTCAGTCAGTCAGTCAGTCAGCCAGCCAGCCAGCCAGTCAGTCAGTCAGTCAGTCAGTCAGTCAGTCAGTCTATCCAGTCAGTGTCATCAGTCTCAGTCAGTACAGCCAGTCAGTCAGTCAGTCAGTCAGCCAGCAGCATAGTCAGTCCCGTCATTCAGTACAGTCAGTCAGCCAGTCAGTCAGTCAGTCAGTCAGCTCAATCAGTCCAGCCCAGCCAGCCAGCAGTCAGTCAGTCAGTCAGTCAGTCCAGTCCAGTCAGTCACAGTCCAGTCCAGTCAGTCAGTCCCGTCCAGTCAGTCAGCAGCCAGCCAGCAAGCAATCAGTCAGTCAGTCAGTCAGTCAGTCAGTCAGCACAGTCAGTCAGTCGTCAGCAGCCAGCCAGTCAGTCAGTCAGTCAGTCAGTCATCCAGTCAGTCAGTCAGTCAGCCAGTCAGTCATCAGTCAGTCAGTCATCAGCCATCAGCCAGTCTCATCAGTCACGCTCGTCAGCCCAGCCAGTCTCAGTCAGTTCCAGTCCCTACTCTACGTCGTCGTCTTCTCTTCATCGTCGTCTTCTATCTCAATTTGCATCTCATCTCTCATCGTAATAGATGATGTTTCAGAATATTAAGCAGCACTAATAGTTACCAGTCCACTACATCGTATCGTCCGTCCGTCTGTCTTACTAGTCTGTCCGTCCACCCATCATTCCATTTATCCATCCATCTATCCACTTATTCATGTATCCATCCATTTATCCATCCGCCCATCTAAGCAACGACATGACAGTACAGGAACATATTAAAGACGTAGGCACACGTACACACCCACAGTACGCACATACTCTGTCTGTTTGTCTGTCTGTCTGTCTGTCTATCTGTCTGCCTCTCTCTCTTTCTCTCTCCCTCCCTCCCTCTCCCACTCCCTCTCTCTCTCTCTCTCAACAGTAATAGTACTAACTGTAATCAACAACAAGAAACAAAAAAACCCAAACCAAAAAGTATCAGCGCACTACACAGAAGAAGAATTGCGAAGAAGAAGAAGAAGAAGAAGAAGAAGAAGAAGAAGAAGAAGAAGAAGAAGAAGAAGAAGAAGAAGAAAGAAGAAGAAGAAGAAGAAGAAAAGAACAAGAACAAGAACAAGAAAGAAGAAGAAGAACAACAACAACAACAAGGAAAAAAGAAAACAAGAAGAACAAGAAGAAGAACAAAAATAACAACAACAACAACAACAACAAGAACAACAAGAAGAACAAGAATAACAACAACAAGAAAGACACCACCACGACAACACCAACACACCACCACCACCACCACCACCACGACAACACCAACCACACCACCACACCACCACCACCAACAACAACACCACTACTACCACCACCACCAACAACAACAACACTCCCACCACTACCACCACCAACACCACTAACACACCAACAACTACAACAAACAAGACAACTAGGAACAACAGTGACGATAACTAGGAAGAAAACACCTCCCTCCCACACCTTGCATTTCACCACAGCGGCAGCCTTCTGACCATACCAGCCAAAATGAGCCAGCGGGGTCACTCTGGGTTCTCGGGCACCCCTCTCCTTCCTCGGGAGGGGCAGAAACACACCTCCCCCGTCGACGTAAGCCTTCACCGTGATGACGTCAGACACGACAGTGACGTCATCTCCGCTCGTGACGTCACCCGGGCCGAGAAGAAAGGAGACGGGGTGGTGGTGGTGATGGTTGGCGGGTGTCTGTGTGAAGGAGGGTGGTGTGGAGTGACTGGACCCATGCACGTACCTGATAAAGAGAGATCTTGGGACAGTTTGGGTCGCGTCCTTCCTTCAATCATGTATGTATGCCGTGAAGAAAAGGAAAAAAAAACAACACCATCGAATTTGTTTCTGTCTGTTTGTCTTTCTGTCTGTCTGTGTGTGTGTGTCTTCAGTTTTACGTCTGTTCCCTTGTGTCTGTATGTATGTACGTGTTTCTTTCTTTCTTTCCTTTCTTTTCTTTCTTTTCTTTTCTTTTCCTTTCTTTTCTTTCTATCTGTCATTCTTTTCTTTTCTTGTCTTTCTTTCTTTCTTTTCTTCTGTGTGTCTGTCTGTGTGTCTGTCTGTCTATCTTTCTTTCTTAATTTCTTTTCTTTTTCCCATTTTCTTTCTTTCTTTTACACACACTGTGTAGGAAGACGAAGAAAGGGATCTGGGGGGAGGAGGGGGGGGGGGGGGGGGGGGGGGGGGGGGAAGGGGGAAGGCAGGTGATGGAGAAGAGGGGCCACATTTACCATAGTCTTTGGATAGGTGTTACAGCTGTTGCTGCTGCTGCTACTACTGTTGTTGCTGCTGCTGCTCCTCCTCCTCCTCCTCCTACTACTACTACTATTGCTTCTTCTGCTGCTACGACTACTGCTATTACTACTTCTGCTGCTGTTGCTGCTGCTGCTGCTGCTGCTGCTCCTCCTCCTCCTCCTACTACTACTATTGCTGCTGCTGCTGCTGCTACTACTACTACTACTACTACTACTACTACTACTACTACTACTACTACTTCTTCTTCTTCTGCTGCTGTTATTACTACTGCTGCTGCTGCTGATATTACTACTACTACTACTACTACTACTACTACTACCACCACTACTACTGCTGCTGCTGCTACTACTACTATTACTGCTGTTGCTGCTGCTACTACTACTACTTCTACTACTACTACTACTACTACTACTACTGCTGCTGCTGCTACTATACTACTACTACTACTACTACTACTCCTGCTGCTGCTATTACTACTGCTGCTGCTGCTATTACTACTACTACTACTGCTGCTGCTACTGCTGCTGCTGCTCTTACTTCTATTACTGATACAACAGCACCCAACTACTACTACTACTACTCCTATTGCCGCTGCTGCTGCTGCTACTACAACTACTACTATTACTATAACTACTACTACTACTACTACTACTACTCCTGCTGCTGCTGCTGCTGCTTCTATTACCCCTATTACTGGTACAACAACTACTACAACTTCTGTGACTTCTGCCAGGACTACCGTTACTGCTACAACTACCCCTCTGACTACTACCACTACTCACCAGGATAAAAACCGAAGGGACGTCTTCTGATGATCTGATCTTGACCTCTCGGGTGGAAGACGACAAGGTCAGAGGCCAAGTAGGCCCCAGCACACACTCCGAGATATGTGCCTCCGCCGAAAACGTAGTCCCTTATTGCCTGAGTGCCCCATGACCCCAACGCTCGAATGTAGCCTGCCGCGTGGCCTCCCCCAAAGACTATGGCGGCACAGTTGTCCAGTTTGCCTAGAAAGGAAAAGATGCAACGATTTGTTTGAAAGATGGTTAGATGTTGAAGGGGAGGTGGGGTGGGGTTGGATTTTAGTCAGAAGAGACTCCAGAGGTGTGTATTTGTAATGTCCTTTATAAGTCAGCTGTGTTTCTCTCTCTCTCTGTCTCTCTCTTCCTCTGTCTGTCTGTCTGTCTGTCTGTCTGTCTCTCTCTCTCTCTCTCTCTCTCTCTCTCTCTCTCTCTCTCTCTCTGTCTGTCTGTCACAAATCCGCATACACACGGGGACTGGATGTAAAAAAGCACATAAGTGCTTATTCCATTATCCTCGATATAAAAGATAAAATGTTAAAAAAATTGTCTGTCTGTCTGTCTGTCTGTCTGTCTGTCTGTCTGTCTTCTCTCTCTCTCTCTCTCTCTCTCTCTCTCTCTCTCTCTCTCTCTCTCTCTCTCTCTCTCTCTCTCTCTCTCTCTCTCTCTTTGCATACCACGAAAGGAATCGCTGCATATCAAAATTTGCTTGCGTGGGAAAAGATAATGCTTTAACGTCACTCTTTCATTAATGGCAAAGCATAATATTATTATGGTTTTGATATGATGCTGTTCGGTCACTCTTTTATTATGCTTGTGGTTAATAATTTGTTTGTGTTTGTTTTGTTTTGTTGTTCGCTGTGTTGACTTGTATATTTTCTGTTTTCATTCTGAAGGTAAGTAAAACAGGTGGGTTTTTTTGGTTTTTGTTGTGCTTTCTTTAATTTGTTTTGTTATGGTTGGTTGTTTTTGTTTTGTTTTGTTTTGTTTTTTACTTTATCGGTTATTTATTTGTTAGCATGAAGTGTTTGGCTTGTGTCTCGATAGAGGTGCAAGATCAGAAAATTGCTCCATATTTTAGTTTTGGGGTGTTGTTGTTTTTCTTTTCTACCTGAGTGTTACTTGAGGACAAAGAGTCCTTGCAACAACCCCTCCTCTCTTCCCCCCCCCCCCCCACTGATTGACTGACTGATTGATTGATTGATTATCTTTATTGATTGATAATCTTTATTCCCAAGGGTTGCAGATACATATTGGCATACTTTTTACGTCCAGCTCTTGTCCTAAAGTAGGGACTATCGTTATTTATCACAATTAACAGCTTCCAAAACTTTTTTAGAGATAGAGACACAGAGAGAGAGACACAGAGAGAGAGAGACAGAGAGACAGATAAAGAAACAGACAGAGACAGAGAGGCACTTAGAGAGGCAGACAGATAGAAAAAGGATGTCGAGAGACAAACACGAAATTAAAAAACAAAACAAAAGCAAGAGAAAGCCCTCCAACTATGATTACAGAGTAAAAACTGTAGAAACTTATTTCCAACAAGTATTGAACTGTTCAATTGCATGCTTTCCCATGAACTCAAATAGGGTTTTCTTAATAAAGGAGTTTGACTTTGAATTTGAAAAACAGTTGCCAACCATTTAGCCAAAAAAAGTTACAATAAATTAATAAAAGAATTTGACTTTAAACAAAAATTACCAGCCATTCAGCCAATAAAATGACACCAACAACAACAAAACCGCCCAAAAATAATAATGAAAAATAAACCCCCATCAACAGCAACCAATCAACAGCATTTATATCATTCAGTGCGGTACGTACCTTTGACAATGTCGTCTGCACCGATGGGCAGCACTGTGTGATCCAGGCATCTGGATAAGGAGAGGTACATGTGACTGAAACAAGCGCTGGTGGTCCCTGGTCCTCTGTATATGTAAACGGCACAGCCACTCCTGCCGTGGCTGTGTCGCTTCTGCTGTGAAATGTTATCAATATGTCGTCATAAATACCATAGTCATTGTTGTTTCAGTCTTCAAATTGTTATCTTAGAATTCTTCGTTAGTTTTCACACAATCGGAACCATTGTTGTATTTGCCCAACTATGCTGTTATTGCTTAACTGTGGCCTTGATTATTGGTGTCTGCAGTGGGTTTATTATAATATTTGTTTAAGGTTATGGTTGGGAACGTTGTTACAACATTGGGCGTTTATCACATTTGTCGCGTAGTCTGATCCTTCCACTTCTTGCCCTTCTTCTTCTTCTTCTTCTTCTTCGTCATTGTCATACTATCTGGCTATCTATTACAATGAAAGGTATTACAAACAAAACCTCCGATCAACCAACCAACCAAAAACAAAAACAAACAAACATGAAAAACCCAATAAATAAAAAACCACCAGCCACTTCTGCCTGCTCAAGACTATAGGAGTGTTTTCTTTCCAGCGAAGGCCAAATTGTCTTTGTACACAATGCACATGTCATGTGGTAACATGTAAAGAGGGTAAAGGTGACCCATAACCTATGTGGTCGTAGGGGAGCGAGGCGTCAGAGACCTCAGCTTCTCAAGGGGCCAGCATATTGAGGGCGGCGCCCATCTCCTCTCCCTCGCTGCTTTACCTTCTCTGACCCTAAAGAAGGCAGGTACCTATATACAGCGGGGGGAACTAGGAAACTACTGAAGCGAAGGCACGCAAATGGTCACCCATCCACTTGGTAACCACACTCGATGCTGCTTAACCTTGGCATGGATAATGCCAGTGCTCTGTCCAGGTTGTAACATGGGATAATATAGGGTAAAAAACAAAACAAAATTTGTCAAGTGATGATATTACATAATTTGACATAATATTATAGGGAAACACACTTGTCATCATCATCATCATCGTCATCACCATCTTTGTCGTCATCGTTAGTATCATCATCATCATCATCATCGAGAACAGCAGCGTCTTCTTTCTTTCTTCTTTTTCTTGTTATGTATTCATTGTTTTTCTGTATATCACTCACTCACTTGGCAAATGGCAGACAGGGGTCGGTGTCTGGTGGTCCAAATGTTAGCAGAGGCTGAGGCTGACACCTGTAGGCCGGCATTTCGCCCACACACCAGGCTAAACAAATGAAAAAAAAGAAAGAAGCAGACGAGGAGAGAGAGAGAGAGAGGAGAGAGAGAGAGAGAGAGGGGAGAGAGAGAGAGAGAGAGAGAGAGTTTATTTATCTATTTTTTTCATTTCGAGGACACTGGAATAAGCACTACTGTGCTTTTCCTTTTTTTACATCCAGTCCCCATCTACATATGGTGTTTTTTTTAAGTTAGAAAAACAAAACAAAGAAGCAGAGAGAGAGAGAGAGAGAGAGAGAGAGAGGGGAGAGAGAGAGGAGAGAGAGAGAGAGAGAGAGAAGAGAGAGAGGGAGCATTTATCTGTTCTTTTATTTCGAGGACACTAGAATAAGCACTTATGTGCTTTTCCTTTTTTTTTTTTTGTTACATCCAGTCCTCATCTGCGTACGGTTTTGTAAATTCTGTCATCCGGTTCCCACCGGCACACAATGGCCTACTCTTCCGAAATGTGGGAACTGGTTTTAACGTGTGCACAAGATGTTCTGTGTGCGTTCGCACACGGGACCTCGGTTTATAATCTCATCCAAAGGAATTTAAGGGGAGTGGAGTCAGCACTGAAGTTAACTCCAGAGGAAAAATCCTCTTGAACGATATCGGAACCTGGGTCAGTAGATCACGAATACATCACTCTAACCACCAGGCTATCCCGTCCCACACATTCGTAAGTAAAGGTGTCCCATAACCAGTAAGGTCGTAGGGGAGCGAGGCGTCAGAGACCTCAACTTCTCTAGGGCCAGCATATTGAAGGCGGCGCCCATATCTTCTCCCTCGCTGCTTTACCTTCCCTGACCCTAAAGAGGGCAGGTACCCATTGACAGCTGGGTGAACTGGGGGGAACTGTACTGAAGCCAAGGCGTGCAAACGGTCACCCATGTAAGTAGTAACCACGCTCGAAGGTTGCTTAATTAACTTGGCTGGGGGAAAGCGAGTGCTCCGACCACTGAGCTATCCCGTCCATAATTCGTATTGTGTAACTGCAGTAGGGCCTGACATAAACACAGTTAGCTGTGAGCTAAAAAGATGGATGCATTTTGTCCTGGCCTAGCACAGTGGCTTTAAGCATTGTACTATTATTAGGGTGGCCCAAAGCGCCAAAGTGGGAGGACTTGCCGTTACCACAGTTCCTAAATCGGATAACTCCTCTGGGACAGTATTGGCTGCTATTCGGAAAGGCAGAAGTTTTATTTTATTTATTTCTTTTTTTATTATAATTTTTTTTATTTACTTTATACCACTGTAAGTCATGGCATATTTCTCGGCGTGAAATTCGGGCTTCTCTCCCCGGGGAGAACGCGTCGCCACAAGAGCAGCGCCACCCATTTTTTGTTTTCTTTTTCAACTGTATTTGTTTCCCTATCAGAGTGGTTTTTTTCTACAGAATTTTGCCAGGGACAACTCTCTTGTTGTCGTGGGTTCTTTTACTTGCGCTAAATAATTTTGTGTAACACACGGGATCTCGGTTTATCGTCTCACCCGAAAGACTAATACCCAGACCACCACTCATGGTCTAATGGATGGGGGAAAAGCTTCGAGTCCAAACGGGAAGTGTTGCTTTAAGTGACTGCATTTCCAAATGTTCTTAAATGACAAGGAATAAATCAAAATCAGAAATTCACGAGTACACACACACACACACGCGCGCGTGTATGCATCGTGCTGGTGTATGTGTGTGTATGTGTATATGTGTGTGGGTGTGTATGTGTGTCTGTGAATGTATGCATGCATGTGTGTGTGTGTTTGCGTGTGTGCGCGTTTATGTATCCTGCTGGTGTGTGTGGAGCTGGTATGTATGTGTGTGTGTGTGTGTGTGTGTGTGTGTGTGCGATATTGTTATTTCATCGAAGTCATTTTGGAATGCTTAAACCAATATGAAATGTAGCTGTTTTTTTGTCTTTCGAGATTATGATTCGTGTCCATGTTCCTGTCAGTGTTGTGATTGCCCTTCATGGGATGATGAAAGTGGTTTTGACTTGACTAGTGTAAAGGTAAAGGTAAAGGAGTCCCATAACCTATAAGGTCGTAGGGGAGCGAGGCGTCAGAGACCTCACTTCTCTAGGGCCAGCATATTGAGGGCGGCGCCCATCTCCTCTCCCTCGCTGCTTTACCTTCCCTGACCCTAAAGAGGGCAGGAACCCATTTACAGCTGGGTGAACTGGGGGAACTGTACTGAAGCCAAGGCGCGCAAACGGTCACCCATCCAACTGGTAACCACGCTCGACGCTGCTTAACTTGGCTGGGGGAAAGCGAGTGCTCCGACCACTGAGCTATCCCGTCCCCTTGACTAGTGTACAAGCACACAAAGATAGCGATGAAGGGGAAGTAACTGTTTGGAATGAGTTGTGCATTGTGAATTATTTGTCTCCCTTGCATCGATAGTGTATGTATGTATATATGTATGTATGTATGTATGTGTGTGTATGTATGTATGTATGTATGTACGTGTGTATGTATGTATGTGTGTGTATGTATGTATGTATGTATGTATGTATGTAAGTATGTAGGTAAGTATGTGTGTATGTATGTATGTATGTATGTAGTGTTGTATGTATGTATGTATGTATGTATGTATGTATGTATGAATGTATGTATGTATGTATGTGTGTGTGTATGTATCATTGTATGTATCTATGTATGTATGTATGTGTGTATATACGTGCATGTGTGTATGTGTATATTCGTAGTGTATATGTATATGTGTGCGTTGTCTTCCTTCGACAACAACAACGACAACGCACAAACTACACAGACAGTCTGAATAGCTACGCAACGAGGAAAGAATCCCCCAACAATGAACTCATCAGGAGAACTGACAACAGAGAGGAATGGAAGGCCATGATCGCCGATGTCTGCAACAGACCTGGCACATGAAGAAGAAGAAGATGTATATGTGTGTGGGTGTGTATGTGTGTCTATGAATGTATGTATGCATGTATGTGTGTGTGTTTGCGTGTGTGCGCGTGCTCGTGTACCCGTTCATGAGCTCGTATGTATGTACTCACGTCGTGCTGGTGTGTGTGTGTGTGTGTGTGTGTGTGTGTGTCTTCGCGCACACACGCGCGCAGCCGTCTCTGGTGTGTATGTGCATACGAGTGTTTGTACGCTCGTGTGCATGCACGATATTATCATGATTATTATTACTAGATTATTTTGATTATATATATAATACGTAAATGTGCTTGCCATAACATAAATATCTGTTTCGAATTGAACATCACACTTGCAGAACACAAGAAAATGGTGAATTACCTCAACGAAGTTCAAAGCTTGCATGGTGTGTGGCAAAAGCTATCAGTGTGAGTGTCCTAGTTTTGAAACCTTGCCTCAAGGCTGTCTCTCATTAGAATTGATGGCCTGCCTAAGGTGTTGGTGGCGCCAGGCTTCAAAACGGGCTATTTACCTTATAGTCAGAGGTGTTGGTGTAACACAATTAGTCTCTTTCCTTAGCGAAAACGGGGGCAGAGTAGTATATCATGTATGATACTATCAGGCTGTCAGCACTGTTTCCTTTAGTTTGAGTGAGTGGGAGAGAGAGAGAGAGAGAGAGAGAGAGACAGAGAGACAGACAGACAGACAGATAGACAGTCAGACAGACAGACAGACAGTATATCTTCAGATTTCATCTATGCCAAATAAACCTGATAAAAAAAACAATATACATCAAATATATTGAAAGAGAGAGAGAGAGAGAGAGAGAGAGAGAGAGAGAGAGAGAGAGAGAGAGTGAGTGAGTGAGTGAGAGAGACAGACAGACAGACAGACAGATAGACAGTCAGACAGACAGACATACAGTATATCTTCAGATTTCATCTATGCCAAATAAACCTGATAAAAAAACAATATACATCAAACATATTGAGAGAGAGAGAGACAGAGAGAGAGACAGACAGACAGATAGACAGACAGACAGATAGACAGTCAGACAGACAGACAGACAGTATATCTTCAGATTTCATCTATGCCAAATAAACCTGATAAAAAAAAAAACCAATATACATCAAACATATTGAAAGAGAGAGAGAGAGAGAGAGAGAGAGAGAGAGAAGAGAGAGAGAGAGAGAGAGACATACAGAGAGAGACAGGGACAGGAGACAGACAGATAGACAGATAGGCAGACAGACAGACAGACAAGACATGCATAGACATATTTAGAGACTATCAGGCAGACAGTACGGCTGAAAAGAGAAAACGAAAATCATCAACATAAGATGGGGAAACCTTAATAAGATACAAGCATAAAATCTTATCAAAACTAGAACCATTTACGGTTAATTCCTATTTTTAAAGTAATCAACAAAAGAAACAAACATATACATTACCCCAAAAATCAAACGAAACAAACACAAAACGAAAAGAAAGCAAACACATTTTTTTAAAATACCCCCCTCCCCAAACGTAAA
>CM054148.1:5136136-5138636 GCA_028751875.1 Rapana venosa
TTCAAGCTAGTTGGGGGATTGTGTGATTATTGAACATATGTGTATCTCCTTTCTCAAAGTAATTGTAATCGATGTATCTCTTTGACATTAATGTTCAGGTCAATTGAGGATTATGTGTTTGTTGAATACACACTTATCTCGTTTCTTTAAGTCATAGGTTGAACTTTTGTTGTCGCTGTTGTAGCTGGGGTTTTGCTTGGGTGTGTGTGTGTGGGGGGGGGGGGTTTGTGTGGGTGTGTGTGTGAGTATTTTTTTGATAGTCCCTAATTAGGGCAAGGGCCGGATGAAAAAGAAGTATATGAACACTTACTCCGTTACCCTTGAAAAATAAGGATCATTCAGACATTCATTCATTCTCTGAATGTTGTATGTGGGCAAGAGTTATTCTAGGTATCTATGTTGAAGTGTTTCATAAGTTATATGGACGAGAGAGAGAGAGAGAGAGGAGAGAGAGAGAGAGGAGAGGAGAGAGAGCGAGAGAGAGAGAGAGAGAGAGAGAGAGAGAGAGAGAGAGAGGAGAGAGGCCATAAAACATAATCAGATTAGAACTTTCTCCTTCATTTTCCCCTCCCTTTCTTCTTTTCCCCCCCCCCCGCCCCTGGTCCCTTCCCCTCCCAAAAACCTCTCCCACCCCCTCCCCCATTCCCCCATACACACGAAACTCTCACATGCACGTAGTTGTAGTGGTTATGGTGTGTATGTGGTGTATTGTATCACATGAATACAGATAGCAACGCTGTACACAGTAGGGTGTGTGTGTGTGTATGTGTGTGTATGTGTGTATGTATTTGTGTATATGGTTATGTGTGTAGTATGTGGGGTGAGTGTGTATGATGGTTTTATGGTGGCTGTTTATAAATGTGTGTATATTGTATTGTTGCATGTTGTGTATGTTGTGATGTGGTGCGTGTTTAGATGGTGTATTGGTAGTTGTGAAATTGTTGTATGGTGTGCAGGTTGGTAGTGTGTGTAGTGATTTGTGTGTGTATGTGTGTTATGTGTTGCAGTTGTGGTATATTGTGTGTACGTGTGATGTGTGTTTGTACACATTGACCGTGTAAGGGGACAAAACGAAGGGGGGTGACACACAGTGTTACCAAGCCCAAAAATTGTGATGCCCTTTAGGGGCCTCGCTCCCTTACCCCTCTTCCCTCCTCCTCCTCCTTCCCCTCCCGTCCTTCATAAATAGAGAAAAAAAGAAACAACTAAAAAGCACTACCCCCCCCCCCCCCCCCCCCCCCCCCCCCCCGAAAAAAATAGAAAGAAAATTCTAACTGCCTTGATTCCTGACAACCCCAGACAGCCTTCTTCCCGAGTTGGTGTGGTTTTGTTTGTACTTGTTGTTGTTTTTTTTTTCCCCCGACATTTGTGTAAACTAATTTCCCTGTGTGTGTGTTGTGTGTGTGTTGTGTGGTTTTTTTGGTGCGTGTTGTGTGTGTTGTCGTGTGTGTGTGGTGGGTGTGTTGGGGGTGGGGGGGGTGCGTGTATTTGTATTGTTTTTTGTTAGGTGTTTTGTGTGGTTTTTTGTACGTTGTGTGTGTGGTTTGTTGGGGTGTGTGTGTGTTGTGTGTGGGGTTTTGGGGTTTTGGTGTGTGTGGGGGTTTGTGCCGTGTTGGTGGTGTGTGTGTGTGTTGTGGTCCGGGGTTGTCCGTGTGTGGGCCGTGTCCATATTGGTGTGTGTGTGTTGTTGTGTGTTGTTTGGGTTTGTTGTTTGTGTGTGTGTTGTTTTTTGGTGTGTGTGGTGTATGTGATCTTTAGGGTGATTTTGATTTATTTACCATTAGTATCGGGATGTGGTAAAAGCATTTGGGCGGGGATATCTCTGTGGTGTATGTAGTGTTGTAAAGTGGTTTTTTTTGTTGTTGTGTGTCCGTGAATGTTGTGTTGTGTATGTGTGTGTGTTTTTTGTTCTAAAGTAAAGAATGATTTCAAGGGCATTTTTTTTTATTTAAAACATTCTTGCACAACCAAAATTTTTACCGCCCTGTGTCAAAAGGGTTTTGTTAGCAGTAACAATAAAGAATTCTCTCTCTCCTCCCTCCCTCTTCCGCTCTCTCTCTCTCTCTCTCTCTCTCTCTCTCTCTCTCTCTCTCTCTTCTCTCTCTCTCTCTCTCTCTCTCTCTCTTCTCTCCCTCTCGCTCTCTCTCCCTCTCCTCTCTCTCTCTCTCTCTCTCTCTCTCTCTCTCTCTCCCCTTCTTCTCTCTCTCTCTCTCTCTTCTCCCTCCCTCTCGCTCTCTCTCCCTCTCCTCTCTCTCTCTCTCTCTCTTCTCTCTCTCTCTCCTCTCTCTCTCTCTCTCTCTCTCTCTCTCTCTCCCGAGAGAGAGAGAGAGAGAGATGAGAGAAGAGAGAGAGAGAGAGCCGCTCAGGTTGGAATCCCGTTCAAATTGATTTTTCCCCAGGAGTTAACATCATTGCCAACTCCACTCCCCCCAAAAAGTCCTTCGGAAAAGACTATAAATCAAGGCCCCTTACCCGAGTTAGCGCACAAAGCGTCTTGTGC
>CM054148.1:5141136-5148636 GCA_028751875.1 Rapana venosa
ACTAAAATCATACAACATAGGCGTCGATATGAAAAGATATACATACATAATAGGACGAAATTGTTGAGCGCTTGTGTCCAAGAAATTTGAACTTAGACTAGCTTTAGAGAAATTTTTCACGGAGTGTACAGATTAACCTTAGTGCAATCTTTCACAGAGTACAGACTAACCTTAGTGCAATCTTTCACAGAGTATAGACTAACCTTAGTGCAATCTTTCACAGAGTGTATAGACTAACCTTAGTGCAATCTTTCACAGAGTGTGTATAGACTAACCTTAGTGCAATCTTTACAAAGTGTGAATAGACTAACCTTAGTGCAATCTTTCACAGTGTGTATAGACTAACCTTGTGCAATCTTTCACAGAGTGTGTAAAGACTAACCTTAGGGCAATCTTTCACAGAGAGTGTAGACTAACCTTAGTGAAATCTTTCACAGAGTTTGAAGACTAACCTTATTGCAATCTTTCAGGCAGTGTATAGACTAACCTTAGTGCAATCTTTCACAGAGTGTATAGACCAACCTTAGTGCAATCTTTCACAGAGTGTGTATAGACTAACCTTAGTGCAATCTTTACAAAGTGTGAATAGACTAACCTTAGTGCAATCTTTCACAGTGTGTATAGACTAACCTTAGTGCAATCTTTCACAGAGTGTGTAAAGACTAACCTTAGTGCAATCTTTCAGAGTGTATAGACTAACCTTAGTGCAATCTTCCAGAGAGTGTGTAGACTAACCTTAGTGCAATCTTTCACAGAGTGTATAGACTAACCTTAGTGCAATCTTTCAGAGTGTATAGACTAATCTTAGTGCAATCTTTCACAGAGTGTATATACTAACCTTTGTGCAATCTTTCAGGCAGTGTATAGACTAGCCTTAGTGCAATCTTTCACAGAGTGTATAGACTAACCTTAGTGCAATCTTTCACAGAATGTATAGAGCAACCTTAGTGCAATCTTTCAGAGAGAGTGTATAGACTAACCTTAGTGCAATCTTTCACAGAGTATAGACTAACGTTAGTACAATCTTTCAGAGAGTGTATAGACTAACCTTAGTACAATCTTTCAGAGAGTGTATAGACTAACCTTAGTACAATCTTTCACAGAATGTATAGAGCAACCTTAGTGCAATCTTTCCCAGAGTGTAGAGACTAACCTTAGTGCAATCTTTCACAGAGTGTATAGACTAACCTTAGTGCAATCTTTCAGAGAGTATATAGACTAACCTTAGTGCAATCTTTCACAGAGAGTGTATAGACTAACCTTAGTGCAATCTTTCACAGAGCGTGTATTGACTAACCTTAGTGCAATCTTTCACAGAGTATATAGACTAACCTTAGTGCAGTATTTCACAGAGTGTATAGACTAACTTTAGTGCAATCTTGCAGAGAGAGTGTATAGACTAACCTTAGTGGAGTCTTTCACAGAGCGTGTATTGACTAACCTTAGTGCAATCTTTTACAGAGTATATAGACTAACCTTAGTGCAGCATTTCACAGAGTGTATAGACTAACCTTAGTGCAATCTTTCACAGAGTGTATATATAGACTAACCCTAGTGCAATCTTTCACAGAGTGTATAGACTAACCTTAGTGCAATCTTTCAGAGAGAGTGTATAGACTAACCTTAGTGCAATCTTTCATAGAGAGTATAGACTAACCTTAGGGCAATCTTTCACAGAGAGTATAGACTAACCTTAGTGCAATCTTTCACAGAGTTTGAAGACTAACCTTATTGCAATCTTTCAGGCAGTGTATAGACTAACCTTAGTGCAATCTTTCACAGAGAGTGTATAGACTAACCTTAGTACAATCTTTCACAGAGAGTATAAAGACTAACCTTAGTGCAATCTGTCACAGAGTGTATAGACTAACCTTAGTGCAATCTTTCACAGAGTGTATAGACTAACCTTATTGCAATCTTTCACAGAGAGTATAAAGACTAACTTTAGTGCAATCTTTCACAGAGTGTAATACATCTCTGTATGTTCAGGACAATAATAAATGTTTTGTTGTGAGGGACTGTACTGACAGCTGGGTCATCATAAACCCCCTCTCTGTCTCCCCCCCCCCCCTCTCTCTCTCTCTCTCTTTCTCTCTCTACCCCTTGCTTTTGCTCTCTCTATAGAAAGAAAATTGACATGAAAATAGCTCCTAAAAATGTCACTTGAAAAACTCTACCTTAGAGGCTTTGTCAGTGCCAAGACGACAAGTCCGTCCCCTGGACTGCTTTGAAGCTTGCTTTTCTTGTGTGTGTGTGTGTGTGTGTGTGTGTGTGTGTGCGTGCGTGCGTGCGTGCGTGCGTGCGTGCGTGTGTGTGTGTCTCTGAATTAAGGGTGGGGAGTTTTACGATCTCTTATATATGTTATTCGTTCCTTGGCTTCCAAGCTCACCAAAAGGAAATATTTTGGGTATGCTACAGTGTTTCCCGAAATAATAAATGAACTAAAATAATATATCAGATAAAATTACAACATAAACTTGAATGGAACTGAAGTTGTTTAGATTTTAAAAATCCAAAGGACACTCTACGACAACAAGAGATTGTTTTTCGTTCCTCGACTAGAACTCCGAGGTTCACCAATACTGAGAATTTTGCGTATGCAGCCGGTTTTGTCCTCAATTGAGGTAGCCGCATTCCGACTTCGGGGATGTATGCTGGGTTGATTCGCGTTTCTGTAATCCACTTACCACTGATACGAATTACGATTTTTTAGCGTACATATCTGATTGATCTTCTGCATATATATGTATGTATGTATGTATGTAGGTATATATATATATATATATATATATCTTTATATATATATATATATATATATATATATATATATATATAAACACGAATAGAACTAAGGCACTGGCAGGTCTGCACTTGAAGTTGTCAAGGTAGGTAAAGGTAAAGGAGTCCCATAACCTATAAGGTCGTAGGGGAGCGAGGCGTCAGAGACCTCACTTCTCTAGGGCCAGCATATTGAGGGCGGCGCCCATCTCCTCTCCCTCGCTGCTTTACCTTCCCTGACCCTAAAGAGGGCAGGTACCCATTTACAGCTGGGTGAACTGGGGGAACTGTACTGAAGCCAAGGCGCGCAAACGGTCACCCATCCAACTGGTAACCACGCTCGACGCTGCTTAACTTGGCTGGGGGAAAGCGAGTGTTCTGACCACTGAGCTATCCCGTCCTCAAGTTGTCAAGGAAGATCGTAAAAATCCCCACCCTTAATTGAGCAGACGCCGCCAAGATTCGAACCCACGACTTCCTGGGCCCGTGTGGTTGAAGTCGAACAGTCTTAACCACTCGGCGATGACTTCTGTCTGTAAAGAAGATAAAATAAAGTGAAACAGAAAATCAAAAACCTCTTCTCTCGTAGAAATGCCGGGGGGTAGCCTTTCAGTGTAAATAGCATCCCCACCTTCTGTGTAAATTCTGTGCTAGACATTTCCTATTTTCTATCACCCCGTTTGTTTCTGTCTTTCTCCTCCTCACCTCTCTTTCCTCTCCATCCCGCTCATGCTTATTTTCTGTCTACCCAGCCCATTCTCCTGCCTTATTTCATGCAAATCTGGCAATTGTTTTCTTATCAACTTTCTGATGAGCTGCTGTGAAGTGGGAACGTGTGGGCTGAGGCCAGCGGGCAGACCTCCTGCAGAGTGACAAGCACACACAGGAGAAGACCTGGCACTACACATGCTACCCACAAATCTCAAGAAAGTGTGCACATAACGTTAAAACAATGACCTGTCCATGACACTATGGATATAGGCAGGCAGTATTTCGTTCCAGTCCATTCTGGAATTGTTATGGGGTGGGGGTTGGATGGGGTTGGTGGGGGAGGGGTGGGACGGAATAGCCTAGTGGTTAGCGGTTGCACTCCACCTTTCGCTTCATGGTCAAGTAGTATCTTCTATAGAGCGCTCATTTTAAAAAACAATTGTGTTCTCCTTTTCACCGATTTTTTCGAAAAGCATTAAAAAATGCACTTGTGTGTTTGTTGTTTGGGGATTGAGGACATAGAGCAATACCAGGCAGTCACGAGAAAAAAGTTGGAAATAATCATCAAAACAACCTTGCATGTGTTCCTACAGTGTTGACCCCGCGCATGTGGTTAGGAAGCTAGCAGACGACAGTGGACTGATTGAGGTGGAGGTTTTTCACCCCCCAAAAAGTGCTTTTGCTTCTTCGACGTCGAACACTCAGACAGCAACTATCGTTGTCTGTCATATGAGCAAAAATGCGTTGCGCTGCCGTTAAGCGCCTGACAAGTCAGGCCCAGCGCATCCGACTTTGGCGAGGGAGATAACTGCAATCTTTAAAGTCTTTCTGGAGAGACAAAAAGGCAGGCGAATGGATCAAGAAGGCAGAAAATAGACGAGAAGGAGGTGACAGAAAAATAAAAGAAACGAGGCACAAAAACAAAGAGAGGGATAACAAGAGGGAATTCTTAGCACAGAATTTCCAGAAGTGAGGATGCTATTTATACAGGAACACAGAAGGAGAAACAGCAACCAGCGCAGGAAAGAAAATAAGATTGTGCACTAGCTTTATTTCCATGCAGACCTCGGGAAGAAACCAATCAAGGGATGTGGAAAGTACATGGCATAAATCATTATGTGGGTAGGTGGGGCGGAGGGGGGGGGGGAGAAGGAACCATGTACACAACATGATACCTTGGGCCACAATTCCAGAGAGGAAGGGGGGGTTGAGAGAGAAAGAGCTTTCTTCCTGGGGCCAGGATGAACAAATTGTCTATTTTATTGCTTCTTCTTTCCCTCGATAAGGAATAGCGGGGAGGTGGGGGAAGGGGAGGGGGAAGGGGAAGGGGGGGAAGGGGGGAAGGGGGTATGTGTGTGCGCGCGTGCGCGCGCGCGCGCGTATGTGTGTGTGTGAGTGTGTGTGTGTGTGTGTGTGAGTGTGTGTGTAGGGAGGGGGAGCGGTATATGTGTGTTATTTACAGACGAAACGAATCACAGAAAGAGAGACAGAGAGAGAGAGAGACAGAGACAGAGAGAGACGAAGAAAGAGAGGGAGAAAGGCAGAGAGTGAGAGTGAGAAAGAGAGAGAAATAGATACAGACATAGAATGAATGAATGGATGAATGAATGAATGAATGAATGAATGAATGAATGAATGAATGAATGATCTCTATTTTTCAAGGCTTTAGAGAAGCATTAAAGAAAGAAAGAGAGAGGGAGAGACAGAGAGAGACAGAGACAGACAGGCAGACAAACAGAGACAGAGACAAAAAGATATAGAGACGATAGAAAGATGCACAGAAAGGCACACAAACAAACGGAGAGAGATAAAGAGAGAGGGAGAGAGAGAGAGAGAGCGATGGAAAAAAAGAGTGAGAAAGGCAGAGAGTGAGGTGAGAAAGAAGAGAAAAAGAGGGAGGGAGAGAGAGAGAGAGAGAGAGAGAGAGAGAGAGAGAGAGAGAGAGAGAGAGAGAGAGAGAGAGGCAGAAAGAGATAGACGAAAAAGAGAGGGAGAAAGGCAGAGTTTGCTACGGTCTTCATGGGGACCACACAGTCCAGCTTCGTCCATTGTACGACCTATACAGTTATGAGAGTGTTGCTCACATTACCTGACCAACACTGCAGGTGTCTGCATCTCTCGGGGGCCCGGTTGATGCCGAGGTATTTCATGATAGGAGGCGGAGAGTACAGCCCAGTGAAATAGTCTCAAATCACATGCACTTCCATAGCAGCAGCATCCTTACATTGTCATTGATCGTCATGCAATAAAAGAAACATCTCATCTCATCTGCTCCCGTAACCCCCTCCGGGGTCGTAGGGGCACTGCAGTGACGAACGTTGCATCACTTGGCTCCATTTGCGGCGGTTGTGGGCAAGTGCCTGGGTTGTGGAGAAGCTCTTCCCGGTCCATTCAGTGATGTTGTTGTCTGCCCATTTCTTCTTCGGCCTGCCTCGCCTTCTCTTCCCCTGCACTGTTCCTTGAAGTATGGTCTTGGAGAATCCATCTGATCTTGTCACATATCCATACCATCTGAGCTTCCTTTCCTTGACTGTGGTCAGCAGGTCTTCGTAGTGCTTTACTTGTTGAGTGATGGTTTGTCGGACTTCTTTGTTGGTAATGTGGTCTGTGTTTGAGATGCCAAGGAGTCTTCTGAGGCATCTCATCTCTAAAACCTGGATCCTCCTTTGTAGATATGCATTTAATGTCCAAGATTCGAATGTATATAGATATGTAGAGATGACCAGTGCATGCAGTAGCTTGACCTTGAGACAGGTGTTGATAAATCAGTAACTCCAGGTGCTCTGGTCTCATGGTGACCTCAGTTTGGGTTTTCTACACATTTCCATGCCGCGATGAGTCTGTGACTGTTTTAAAGCTTGAAGGGTCGGGAGTTCGTGAAGAGAAAGGCTGCTGCCCCCCCCCCCCATCCCCACTTTGAAACAATCAACATTCTAGGTGGTGACTCACTCAGTCTAGCCCCGTGACTAAGCTGTGATCACTGTCGTCAGTAGGGAGCTTGGTGGGTGGAGTCCTGCCTATGTCAGATCAGAACAGGCACCTCTGAACACCATCGAAATGATCCAGGAGCATTGCAGGGCCCTTTAGACTAGTGACCCAATGACAGCCGAACGTTGATATGGTCCCTGTGGATTCCTGGCCCTGATGTCACATGATGAACTAAGGTACGCCTGTCAGGGCTGAGAGATCGGAAGGAGTGACGTTTTCTTTAAAACAAATTCCGAGGATAATGGAATAAGCACTTTTGTGTTTTTTTGCACCCAGTCCCCGTGTTTTCATTTAAATTTTTCATTCATTCCCACCGGCACACACAAGGGCCCTATTCCCCCCCAAAAAAAAGGGACAGTTTTTAACGTGTGCGCAATTTTTTTTCTGCGGGTTTTCCCGACAGGGAACCTCGGTTTATAGCTCATATAAAGGGAAAAATTGGGGAGAGGGAGTGGGACTGATGTTAATTTAGAGGGAAAATTTCCCCCTTGGAAACTGGATTAAAACCCGGGTCAGCAGATCACAGCGCAATCGAAAACGCTCTAATCAACAGGCTTCCCAGACAAGAACGTCACAGAAGAGGGGGCAGCAAAAACCCCCCCCCCCCCCCACCAAAAATCCCCCAAACAAACAAAAAGAAACCAAACCATAAACAAACAACCCTCACCCCCTTCCCGCCCCAAAAGAAAAACATCAAACAAACAACCAAAATAAAATCCCAAATAAACAAGCAAACAAACACCGGAGAGAAATAGACTCCTCTGCAAAACTCAAATGCCCGCACAAGCAAACTCCAGGCTGTTTAGTAAAGAAGCTTTATTGTCAGGCACAAAATGTGTTCAGCCACCAATCAGCAATATCTCATTCAACGTTGAGCAAAACCAGTTTGAGGGAATATCATCGTACCCCATCATGACAGGACCTCATCATACACAACCTTCCTTGACTGCATCGAAAGCACAACACAGCAACAGTAATGAGTACCATACCAAAGCTAATAATGCACTGTAATGTAACAAATGG
>CM054148.1:5153636-5176136 GCA_028751875.1 Rapana venosa
TGTGCTTGCAGTTATTAATGTATGAGTCGAAATCCCCATGAATTTCTCTAATTTTGCAGATAATGAAATATTCGTATTTGTATCAATCAGTAGACGCATAGAATCTCTCAAAACATATTTGTAAAAGAAGATTCAAAAAGTCAGACCCAAACTTGAAAACATTCGTTGGAATCTCTAATCACAATTACATTATTCACCTTGAGCAAGAACAACAGTAATAACAACAATACGGCCTTATAAAAACAACAACAACAACAACAAAAACCCAGCCTGTGAGAGTTGTGGTTGGAAAAAACGAACACTTTCTGATGTAAGTTGTGCGTGTGGCATCAACAGGAGATTCAAGTTCTGGGGTCTAGGCAGGATAGGGCACCATGAGATATCACCGTGTTGTAGTGGTGTGTGTGTGTGCGTGTGTGTGTGTGCGCGCGTGTGTGCGTGTGTGTGTGCGCGTGTGTGTGTGTGTGTGTGTGTGTGTGTATGTGTGTGTGTGCAAGCGCGCGCGCGCGCGTGTGTGTGTGTTTACATTTGAATTTGTAAAAACTATTAATTGTGCGCGTGTGTGTGTGTTTACATTTGAATTGTGAAAACTATTAATTGTGCGCGTGTGTGTGTTTACATTTGAATTTGTAAAAAAGCTATTAAATGTAACTGGCTGCAAGTGAAAGACTAGGATGAATGAAAGCGCTTTGATTTGTTTTTTGCAAGATATAGCGCTGTATAAATTCCATGTATTATTATTATTATTATTATTTGTATTGTGTTGTGTTGTATTGTGTTGCAAGTTTGGAGGTCAGGTACTAAAAAAAAATACACTGTCAGACATTAATGTATTGTATTGTGTGGTGTTGTACTGTATTGTACTGCGTTGTGTTGTATTATCCTGTATTGTATTACAAGTTTGGAGTTAAGGCAAAAATAGACACCATTAGACTTTATTGTAGTGTGTTGTATTGTAGTGCACTGTATTGTATCGTGTTGTACTGCATTGTAAAGTGTTGTGTTGTATTGTATTGTGTTGTATTGTGTTATATTGTTTTGTGTTGTATTGTGCTGTATTGTGTTGTGTTGTATTGTGTTGTATTGTTTGTATTGTGTTATATTGTATTTTGTTGTGTTGCCTTGTGTTATCTTGTTCTGTATTGTATTACAAATTTGGGGTTCGGACAAAAATATCGGCACCAGTACAAACTATTCTATTGTATTGAGCAGTATTGTGTGTTGTATTGTATTGAAGCGCATTGTGGGCTGTGCTGTGTTGTGTTGTGTTGTGTTGCGTTTTAGGAGTGGAGTGGAGTGGAGTGGAGTGGATACCACTTTCAGTCACTGCAAACTCCTCTGCAAGAAAATTTGGGCTGCTCTCCCTGGGGAGATGATGTCGCCACAAAAGCAGCGCCACTCCCCCCCTCCCCCCCCCCCCCCCCACCGCCCCTCTTGTCTGCCTGTGTCTGTGCCTCCCTCCCTGTAAGAGCGTTTCATTTTCTTCTGCAGAATGTTCCCAACTCTCTCGTTGCCGTGGGATGTTTTATGAGCACTATAAATGCTCGCTACACACTCAACCTCGCTTTATCGTTTCATCTGAATTACTAGCACCCAGACCACTACTCAAAGTCTAGTGGATAGGGATGGGGGGGGGATAGGAGAAGTTGGGATTTAAAAAAATGACCTAGCATCAGCACAGACGTCTCTGTCTGGTGGCCTGATGGCAGCCTTTCTGTAACAGTTTCTTAAGGATTGTCGGCACTGAGAGTGGCACACACAAAATATAAAAACCCATGGGTGTGACTGGGGGTGGTAATACTGGGATGACGGGCATGGGTGTGTCAGCAATGGGACGTCACGAGAAACTAGAAGTTGAGGCGGCTGCAAAAATGAAACAAAACCTAAACCAAACCTCTCCAAACCAAACCAAACCAAACCAAAGAGAACCCAACCCAACCCAACCCAACCAACCCAAACCAAACCAATGCAAACCCAACCAAACTAAACTCAACCCAACCGAACTCAAAAACAGAGTGAGTTGAGACTGCTACAGAAGTCAAATGCTGAAGAATCTACAAAAATTGAATGTTGAGGTCGTTTCATTTAAAAAGTTGAAAACTTTAGTAGCTTAAAGAACACAACAAAAAACACCACCACCACCACCAACAACAACAACAACCCCCCAAAGAAACCCACGGCTCAGTCAGTTTACAAATGACAGTAAGGCACTCACTCACCCAC
Organism: Rapana venosa; assembly: GCA_028751875.1. NCBI lineage: Eukaryota > Metazoa > Mollusca > Gastropoda > Neogastropoda > Muricidae > Rapana > Rapana venosa. The sequence goes on from CM054148.1 coordinate 5,155,860, forward strand.
CAAATATGACTTAGGCACCTGCAAAACAAATAAAAATATATGGACAGTTTTGCGAGACACCAACAAAAAAGAAAAACCCACAACCCGAACCAAACAAGCAAACAGAAACTGACCTTGGATGCAACTGCCAAACACAAACAATCCAAAGCATCAACACAACACACACACACACACACACACACACACACACAACACAAGAGAAACTCACAGTGGAAGTCCTTACAAAAAGACACTGAAAAAAATCTACCCCAAAAAATCCCTAGCTGACAGTTAACAACAATAACAACAACAACAACAATAACAACAACAATAACAATAACAACAACAATAACAATAACAACAACAACAACAATAACAACAACAATAACAACAACAATAACAACAACAATAACAAACAATAACAACAACAACAACAACAACAATAACAACAACAACAACAAACAACAACAATAACAACAACAACAATAACAACAACAACAATAACAACAACAATAACAACAACAATAACAACAACAACAATACAACAACAACAACAATAACAACAACAATAACAATAACAACAACAATAACAACAACAATAACAACAACAATAACAATAACAACAGCAACAACAACAAAATCTGGACTGCTGAGGCATGTACCCCCAAAAATCGAACCCAACAACCGAGATTTAATGCAACTATAAAAAAGAGAAAGCCCATGAAATTTGACGCAGCTGCAAAAGAAACACCCCCAAAACCAAACCGTCTTGAACAAATCAGCCACCCATTCACTTTTATCATCCTGCTTATCAAGTTTCGCAACATCACAATCATTTATATATTAATTTATCCACAATCGACCAACAAACGCGGGTTAAAAGTCTTTTCAGGTTGAAATTCAGATCTGCTTGCAATCTGAAGATTCTTAATCGTTCAGAGAGAGCAAAGTTGTAAGCGAACACCGGTACTTATCACGCTGTAGTTTCAGAATTTGGCCACGATGCATGTCCCTCTCCTGCCTTCATTCACACAGAAATTCCCGGTTCTTCAAGCGGAGGATTAGATAAATAATTCTGAACGAGCCACACACAACTGGCAGTAAACATGACGCAGTTTTTATGTTGGAGATTTGACGAGGTCACCTTCTCCCTGAAACAGATCTTTCACCAAACATCAGGCAGTTTCTTTAAGTTGAAGTTTTGGGTAACGTCACACTTAATAATAATGATAATAATAATCATGTATGGAATTTATATAGCGCTGAATCTTGTAAAGCAACAAATCAAAGCGCTTTTTAAAAAAATGTATGCGTGTGTATGCGGGTTTTTTGTTTTTTAATTTTGTCATCTGTTCCCACCGGCACACAATGGCCTACTCTTTCGAACAGCGGAACAGGATTTAACGTGTGCGCAAGATGTTCTGCATGCGTTCGCACACGGGGCCTCGGTTCATAGTCTCATCCGAAGGACTTTGACATTCAGTTCGAATTTTTGGTCAAACTGGGAAGAAAGGGCGAGGCTGGGAATCGAACCCAGAACCTCACGGTTTACTTGTTGGCAGGCAAACGTCTTAACCTTCCTGCCACCTTCCTTCCAGCAACAACACTTCAACGACACTTCTCCCATCAACAGAACTAGCAGTAAAACTGACGGAGTTTTGTCGTGATGCAGTTCACTAAAGTTACGGCGACATCAAACGTCTTAACCATTCAGAATTTACAGGGTAAAAAAAATGCATTACTAGCGTTTGAAGTTCAGGTTTTGACAACAGGCTTCTATACTTGACAACAGTAAAGTCAGTCAGTTTTGTTTTTGTTTGTTTGTTTGGCTTACGTGAAGGGTCTGATGGTATATCCAGGCCAGAATTGACAGCAAATATCAATGATGCACTGCCTTCCCAGACATCGATAATTTATAGGAATCATATCTGATGTAGATCCTATGCATACAAAATTGACGGCAAACATATCTGATAGAGATCCTATACATTCAGAATTGACAGACAGCAGACATATCTGATGCAGATCTTATACATACAGAATTGAAAGCTAGCAGACATATCTGATGCAGATCTTATACATACAGAATTGAAAGCTAGCAGACATATCTGATGCAGATCTTATACATACAGAATTGAAAGCTAGCAGACATAACTGATGCAGATCCTATACGCACAGAATTGACAGCAGACATATTTGAGGCAGTTCTCAAAGATCCAGAATTGATAGCAGACATCAAGTAGGTATGAAACATCCACAATAAACAGCAAACATAACTGATGCACTTCTCAAACATCTACAATAAACAGCAAACATACCTGATGCAGTTCTCAAACATCCACAATAAACAGCAAACATACCTGATGCAGTTCTCAAACATCTACAATAAACAGCAAACATACCTGATGCAGTTCTCAAACATCTACAATAAACAGCAAACATACCTGATGCAGTTCTCAAACATCCACAATAAACAGCAAACATACCTGATGCAGTTCTCAAACATCTACAATAAACAGCAAACATACCTGATGCACTTCTCAAACATCCACAATAAACAGCAAACATACCTGATGCACTTCTCAAACATCCACAATAAACAGCAAACATAACTGATGCAGTTCTCAAACATCCACAATAAACAGCAAACATACCCGATGCAGTTCTCAAACATCTACAATAAACAGCAAACATACCCGATGCAGTTCTCAAACATCCACAATAAACAGCAAACATACCCGATGCAGTTCTCAAACATCCACAATAAACAGCAAACATACCCGATGCAGTTCTCAAAAATCCACAATAAACAGCAAACATACCCGATGCAGTTCTCAAACATCTACAATAAACAGCAAACATACCCGATGCAGTTCTCAAACATCTACAATAAACAGCAAACATACCCAATGCACTTCTCAAACATCCACAATAAACAGCAAACATACCCGATGCAGTTCTCAAACATCCACAATAAACAGCAAACATACCCGATGCAGTTATCAAACATCTACAGTAAACAGCAAACATACCCGATGCAGTTCTCAAACATCCACAATAAACAGCAAACATACCCGATGCAGTTCTCAAAATCTACAATAAACAGCAAACATACCTGATGCAGTTCTCAAACATCCACAATAAACAGCAAACATACCCGATGCAGTTCTCAAACATCCACAATGTACAGCAAGCAACATGCAGTTCTCAAACATCCACAATAAACAGCAAACATACCTGATGCAGTTCTCAAACATCCACAATAAACAGCAAACATACCCGATGCAGTTCTCAAACATCTACAATAAACAGCAAACATACCCGATGCAGTTCTCAAACATCCACAATGTACAGCAAGCAACATGCAGTTCTCAAACATCCACAATAATTTACAACAAACATCAGGCAGTTTCTCAAACATCTACATCAATTTACCACAAACTACATGCAGTTTTCTCAAACATCCACAATGACTGACAACAAACACGACGCTGTTTCCACATGTGAAAGGCTTGTCAGGCAATTTTACACTGTCCAATCACCCCGCAGTTCATGATTATTCTCTCCAGGAGCAGAAAAAAGAAGTGGGAGTATGGGTGTCTGTGTGTGTGGATGGCGAGGCACTGGACAATCCCCCCACAAGCAGCCTTCCCATGCCACGAGCACTGAAGGACCGGGCTCTGGCTCGCAAGTGGGGTGAGTGAGATCAACATAATGTACACTTCTGGGGGAACCTCCACAGAGTTGAGCTGGGGAACGCCCAACGCTAGTCCCGAGTTGACCAAAGCAAGCGTCAAATACAACAGAAAGCTCGTACAGATGAAGATGCAGACCGCGCAATATCACGCTTCAGACCGGGCAATATCAGGCTGCGCACTGGGCAATTTCACGATACACACATAACGCTGCACACAACACGCTGCAGACCGGGCAATATCACGCTGCGCACTGGGCAATATCACGCTGCAGACTGGGCAATATCACGCTGCAGACTGGGCAATATCACGCTGCAGACCGGCGGGCAATGTGACGCTGCAGACTGGGCAATATCACGCTGCAGACTGGGCAATATCACGCTGCAGACTGGGCAATATCACGCTGCAGACCAGGCAATATCACGCTGCAGACCAGGCAATATCACGCTGCAGACCGGGCAATATCACGCTACACACTGGGCAATATCACGCTACACACTGGGCAATGTCACGCTGCAGACCGGGCAATATCACGTTACACACTGGGCAATATCACGCTGCAGACCGGGCAATGTCACGCTGCAGACTGCGTTATATCACGCTGCAGACCTGGCAATGTCACGCTGCAGACCAGGCAATATCACGCTGCAGGCCTGGCAATGTCACGCTCCTTCCTCACTCGTCCACAGCTTGTGTGTAGCAGCCTTCAGGATGTCTCCTCCTTCTTGCAGGAATCATCTGTACGATAACGTCAAAACAGGATCCTTTATTTAGCCGTTTATCTATTTGTTTGTTTGTTTATTCATTCATTCAATCATTCATATACCTATTTATTCTTTCTCTATTTCAAGGTTATTGGAATTGGGTTTTTAAAAATTATTTTATATCGATATCGAGTATAATGGAATAAGCACTTATGTGCTTTTTTACATCCTGTCCCCGTGCGTATGCGATTTTGTAAATTCTGTCATCTGTTCCCACCGGCACACAATAGCCTACTCTTACGAAAAGTGGACTGAGTGCGCAAGATGTTCTGCGTGCATTCGCACACGGGGTCTCGGTTTATAGTCTCATCCGAAGGACTTTTGGGGAGAGTGGAGTCGGCACTGATGTTAACTCCAGGGGAAAATATCCCCTTGAACGGGAATCGAACCCGGGTTGTCAGATTGCGAGCGCAATGTTCTGACCACTAGGCTATCCCGTTCGGTATAAGAACTCATGGGCTTTTTTTTCTTTTTTCCATCCAGTCCTTGGGAGCATGCGGTTTTGTAAATTCTGTCATCCTTTCCCATCGACACAAATGGCCTACTCTTCCGAAACGCGGAATAGGTTTTAACGTGTGCATAAAATGTTCTGTGTGCATTCGTATACGGGGCCTAGGTTTGTAGTTTCATCCAAAGGATGTGTGTATTAAGAATCATCTAATACAATACAGCCATGTATGCAAGCACATCTTTGCTTGTAAAATAATGGTTGAAACTGCGTCTCTTGACAAGCGCAGTAGTGAATCACGCGGTTTGAAGATTTTTTTGCTTGTTTGGTGATGTGATTCTTTGAATTTCTTTTCTAATACTGAGTTATAGTACATTCCAGTGAAGTCAAAGAAATTATATGTTAAATCCAAAACAGCAACACTAATAACAACAAAGAACAAAAAACTGAAAAACAAAAACACTAGCGAAACAGATAAGAAAATAATATATCGAGTTGTCTTAACATTTTGAACAATTAGATGTCCAAGCGACAATACACTTTCTCGTATCTATGACATTGCTAGGAAAAAAATCGAAAATTTGTTTTGAAACCAAGAAATTTGGAATCACAAGAAAAAAGATGATACGTTTGTAAATTCAAAGCACTCAAGTTGTCCATGAACTTGTCACTTGGATCTGTTTATCTTCGTGTTTATTATTTTGTATTGATCTGGTTTTTTTATTTCGAAGAGGATGGAATAAACTTTCGTATGCCTTGTTTTTTACATCCAGTCCTCGTGTGCACGCAGTTTTGTAAATGTCAACTGTTCCCACTAGCACATGTAGCTTACTCTTCCCCCCCCCCCCCCTGTGTGTGTGTGTGTGTGTGTTTGTATGTTGTTTATGTGTGTGTATGTGTGTATATGTGTGTGTATGTTTGTGCGAGCGTGCGTGCGTGCGTACGTGCAAGCGTGCGTGTGTGTGTATGTGTGTGTAACTGAGCATCTGACTTCCAATAACCGCAAAAAGCCTGCTTGATTCACGCACGCACACACACACACACACACACACACACACACACACACACACACACACACACACACAATCACCCATGGAGGATGCTGGCAACCAGTCAGTATAATATCATGCCCACCTTCTGAAAATTCTTTGTCAGAAATCTCCTCTTTTCTATCCCTCTCTTTGTTTCTGCCTTGTTCCTTTTTTCTTCCTGTCACCCCCTTCGTGTCTACATTCTTCCTTCTAGGTCCATTCTGCTGCCTTTCCCTCCCCCCCCCCACCCCCCCCCCCCCCCCCTCACCAAAAAGACTCAAGAGATAACCATTCTCTCCCACGCCGAAGTCGGATCTGCTGGGCCTGACTTGTCAGGCGCTTAACGGCAGCATGACGCATTTTCGCTTCTATGACAGACGAAACAATAGTTTCTGTCTGAGCGTTCAATGAATTCACGCATGAGATTCACGATTCAACTTAACGATAAGACAATATTTTATAGAACGAGAGTGCTTTCTGCCTTTAAAAAGGTAAAGGTGTCCCATAACCTATGTTATAGGGAAACAAATACAGCTGCAGAAAAAAAAAAAAAGGTGAAAGGGTGGCGCAGCGCTAAGTGGCGACGCGTTCTCCCGCTCTCCCCGGAGAGAGCAGCCCGAATTTCACGGAGAGAAATCTGCCGTGACTTAAAGTGGTATGAAATAAAATCTGAGCGCTTTGATTTGATTTGTTGCTTTACAAGATTCAGCGCTATATAAATTCCATACATTATTATCATTATTATTAAAGGAATGAGGCATCTGAGACCTCAACTTCTCCAGGGGCCAGCATATTGAGGGCGGCGCCTATCTCCTCTACCTCGCTGCTTTACCTTCCCTGACCTTAAAGAGGGTAGGTATCAATTTACAGCTGGGTGAACTGGGGGAACTGTACTGAAGCCAAGGCGCGCAAACGGTCACCCATCCAAGTGGTAACCACGCTCGATGCTGCTTAACCTTGGCTGGGGGAAAGCGAGTGCTCTGACCACTGAGCTATCCCGTCCCCTTCTTCCTTCAGTTGTGATGACTATTCTCGATGTCTGAACTGACAAGGCAGCTGTCCTTCACACACTTACACACACACATACTTACACACACACTAACGCACACACACACTAACGCACACCACACTAACACACACACACACACACACACACACACACACACACACACAAACTAATCATGGTTATGTCCGCGAGTGTTCCAGACAACCCTGATATGGCCTCTGTGGTCGGCGGGGCTAAAATCAAGATTGGATAGAGTGCTGGATACCTGTCTCGCAAGCTTAAGAATATAGTATTCTTATTTATAAATTAATACCACTTTAAGTCACAGCAGATTTCTCTGCGTGAAATTCGGGATGCTCTCCCCGGGGAAAATGTGTCGCCACAAGAGCAGCGCCAACCAATTTTTTTTTCTTTTTCCTGTCTGCAACTGTATTTGTTTCCATATCAGAGTGGCTTTTTTTCTACCGATTTTGCCAGGGACAACTCTCTCGTTGCCGCGAGTTCTTTTACGTGCGCTAGATACTAATGTGCAACACATGGGACCTCGGTTTATCATCTCATCCAAAAGACTAGCACCCAGACCTACACTCATGGTCTTATGGATGGGGATGGGGGGGGGGGGGGGGGTAGCTTCGGGCCCAAACGGGATTTGAACCAACGCACACTTCCGACCCGGACTTTTCGCATTCTAGGCAGACGCGTTACCTCTAGACCACTGAATCTTGCTTAACAAACAAACAAACAACCCTAACCAACCAAACCTAACATTTGATTTTTTTTGCGTAGATGAGACATAGCCTTTATTTTCTAAGCTGACGATAATTACTTTCTGTATGGGGTTGAACTAAGACAGGGTAAGGGGTGAGGGGGGGGGAGGGGAGGGGGAAGGTATTTCCAGACAACGCCAAATGACAGGACTGTGCAGGTGTTTTGCAGTTGTTCACACTTGAATGCGCACACTGATACGCCAATCCTTTTTGACTCCACTGTAAGCTGTTTGCGCATCACTGCAGCGTGTTCTTGTTCAGGGACTGGTTTGACTGACGACTGGGGTTTTGTGGTAATCATGACACCCAGTGATTGACAGGCCGACTAGTAGGCTGGTAAATGTTGGGTATTTATTTTCGTTTTGTTCCTGAGCTAGGGCTCTGAGGTTCACCAATGGTGAGGTTTGTGCGTAGGCGACCATTTTTTGCCCACCATGAAGGTAGCCGCATTCCGATTTCGGGGATGTATGCTGGGTGTGTTGTTCGTGTTTCCGTAACCCACCGAACGCTGGTATGAAGTACGGGATCTTTAACGTGCATATTTGATCTTCTGCGTGTGTGTATACACATGACATTATATATATATATATATATATATATATATATATTATATATATATATATATATTTCGTTCGCGCACACACACACACACACACACTGAAACAGGGACTGGATGTGAAAAAGCGTGTAAGTGCTTATTTCATTATCCTCGATATAAAAGAATAAATTAAAATAATAAAATAATTAAATTAAATTAAAAACCACGAAATAGTTGATAAGGCCGCAAAAAAGCACAGGACATTCAGAACAATTCTTGAAATATCTGTACGTCCTTCAGTCAAAAAGTTCTTTCTTTTGTTAGAGAAAACCTCTTCAAAGCGCCTTCAGGACCGCAGAAATCTGAAGCTAGTACCACGGAAAAGTATAGCTTCTTTATTTAGATCCCTTTTTTTAAAAAAAAAAACATCGTATTCTTCAACCACAGCTGTCAGTTTCCCCCACTTCCAGCTCCTCTCAGCTGCCATCCATTCCAGCCCAGCTGGCGCTGATTATAGCAGGAACTGACCACACTTGGACTTGGTAAAAGGAAGGGGCTGATTTTAGCACTGGGCCCTGGACCCTTGACCGAGTTATGCTGGATTTGTGTGCTGTGCGACATTCTCTGCAAGACAGGATACCACTGTTTCCAGCAAAATGAGACGAGATGGCTTAAAAAACAAAAATATTGTAAATCATACCAGTTGCATGAAATTTTGTTGTGGACCATTTTCTCTGCAGCATTGTTTATTGTTTTAGTCCGAGGCTTCGTATTTGGTCAACCCAAAACCTTTTCTGTGTGTTTTTTTAAAATTAATATATTGTTTTACAAAAATGCTTGCGATGAAAATGTACACAATTCTGCTAAATTAGGTATTCTCTTTTTTTGACATCTCTAAATCCCTTGTACATAGCCCGGTTTTTTTGCATTCCTTTATGGTTCTGTGAAATTGTTTTCTAAATGTTACATTTGGCATGTGTTACATTCGTGGTTTAACGCCAGACTGTTACACGATCCCTCTTTTCTTGTTGCTTTCCATCATTTCTGCTATCAGTCCCTTTATCTCTGTCTAATATGACTAAAAGTGAACAGAGGTAAAATACAAGAACGAAATGAACACACAAACACGTACACAGTGTACACAAACAGTACACACACACACGTACACAATGTACACACACATACAACCTAAACGCATCCGTCTAAAATCACTAAATGTGAATAGACGTTAAACTGAAGATATCACCTAAACATATACATACACACAGACTGCACGCGCGCGCGCACGCACGCACACACACACACACACACACACACACACACACACACACACACACACACACACGCGCGCGCGCGCGCGCGCGCTGTGGAAAGTCAAAGCATAATACGACACAAACCTCTACACCAAAGTGCACAGTAATAAATTATCATAGCGTACCACACGTAAAACTAACACCAATCAATACATCACACAACACAACTGCACAGCAGACAACACAACATCACACAACGCAACATCACATAAGAAAACATCACATCACATACCACAACATCACACAACCAACATCACATCACACCACACAACGCAACGTCCCACTAAACAACTACCCCCCTCTCTCTCTCTCCTTATAAGAAAAAAAGACCAGAACCTTCTTTTTTTTCCTTTTTTTCTCATGTCCCAACCCAACACTCAAACAACTTTTTCACTTGCCCACACCCAAGCACATGGACACACCCTTACACCCACCACCACCACCACCACCACCACACCAGCAAACTACAGCCAGGGTCTTTGTTTTCTTTAGGGGCGTTTCTCCGAGCAGTTCCTTCTCCCTCCTGACTATAATGGGTGGCTGTAAAACGCTGATGCCAATCACAACCAAAACAATGTCCAGAATAAAAGTTAAAAAAAAGAAACCAACCCTTCCAACCCACCCACCCCAAAACCCAACCAACCCCACCACCTCTCTTCTTTCATATCCAGCATACACACACCACACATACACACACATACACACACAAACACACACACATACAAAAACACACATACAAAAACACACATACACACACACAAAAACACACACACATACAAAATCATACAAACACACACCACACACACACACTTTGTAACAGCCTTTATGGGCTGATTCAAGTGTTTCTGACTTGACTTGGCTTGACTTGACTTGACTGACTAGAACTGGCCAACTTCTGAGCCCCCTTTAAAACCAGCACACACATTTTTGTAACAGCCCTTCATGGGAAGATTCAAGTCTTTTTGACTTGACTTGACTTGACTGGAATTGGCCAGCTTCTAAGCCCCCTTTAAAACCAGCACACACATTTTCGTAACAGCCCTACATGGGAAGATTCCAGCGTTTTTGACTGGACTTTGACCTGACTGGACTGGACCTGACCCAACCTCTGACCCCAACACCCTCCCCTCCCCTCTCCTCCCCACCAACCCCACCACCACCACCCCCCCCCCCCCCCACACACACACCAAAAAAAAAACAACAAACAAACAACACCCCTCCCCCCAATCAAAAAAACAACAACAACCACCTTAACCCTCTCACCTATCCGCAACAGCAACAGCACCAGCAGCAGCAGCAGCAGCAGCAGCAGAAACACTAGCAGTAGTGATAGTAGGGGCCGGCATATCCGCGACATTGTGACCACCCTCACCACCATCACCATCATCACCACCACTACCACCCCCCACACACACACCAAATAAACAACAAACAAACAAACAACCCCCCTCCTCCCCCCACCACCAAAAAACACAACAACCCCTTAACCCTCTCATCTACCCGCACCAACAGCACCAACAGCAACACCAGAAACACCAGCAGTAGTAGTAGTAGTAGTAGGGGCCGGCATATCCGCGACATTCGTGACCACCCTGACCACCATCACACCCCCCCCCCACAACAACAAACAACCCCCCCTCCCCTCTTCCCCTACCACCAACCCCCCCCCATCCCCCCAACAACACCACCTTAACCCTCTCACCTACCCGCAACACCACCACCAACAGCACCAGCAGAAACACTAGCAGCAGTAGTAGTAGTAGTAAGGCCCGCAATCCGCGCAATCATCGTGACCACCCTCACCACCATCACCATCATCACCACACCACCACCATCACCATCATCACCACCACCACCATCACCATCACCACCATCACCATCATCACCACCACCACCACCATCACCATCATCACCCACCCACAAACAAACAAACAAACAAATAAAACCAACAACACCACCTCAACCCTCTCACCTACCCGCAATAGCAACAGCACCAACAGCAACACCAGAAACACCAGCAGCAGTAGTAGTAAGGCCGGCATATCGCGACATCATCCCCACCACCACCATCATCACCACCACACAAAAACCCAACAAACAAACAAACAAACCCTCCTCACCCCCACCACCAAAAAAACCAACCTCATAACCCTCTCACCTACCCGCAACAACAGCACCAACAGCAACACCAGAAACACCAGCTGCAGCAGTAGCAGTAATAGTAGTAGTAGTAGGGGCTGGCATATCCGCGACATTGTGACCCTCACCACCCTCACCATCACCACCATCATCACCCACCACCAACACCCCACCCACAAAAAAACAACCAACAAACAAACAAACAACCCCCCTCCTCCCCTCACCCACCACCACCAAAAAAACAACAACCCAACAACACCACCTTAACCCTCTCACCTACCCGCAGCAACAACATCACCACCAGCAGAAACACTAAGAGAAGTAGTAAGGGCCGGCATATCCGCGACATCATCGTGACCACCACCCTCACCATCACCACCACCATCCCGAGCAGCATCACCATCAGCATCAGCAGTATCAACACCATCCCCAGGCTTGAGGGCGGGCGGGTTCTCCACGCTGAAGGTGGCGATGAGCTCTCTCTGCAGGCGGTTGACCTCGGCCAGCAGGGGCAGCAGGCGGAAGATGTCCACCAGCAGACGGCTGCAGGTCCGCGGGTGCCCCAGGCTGACCACGGCGATCAGCAGGTCCAGGTAGAAGGAGTTCAGCCGCTGCACCTGCCCGCCATCGTTCAGCTGCGTCTGCAGGTCTGGGAAATGAAGGAAGGAAGGAAGGAAGGTAGGAGGTGAGGGAAGGGAGGGAGGTAGGGTGGTGGGTGGGGTGGGTGGTGGTGGGGGAGGTGGGGGAGGGGGGGTGAGGTGGGGGAGGTGGGGGATGAGGTGGGGGAGGTGGGGGGTGGGGGGGTGGTGGGGGGAGGTGGGGGTGGTGTGAGGGGTGGGGGGAGGTGGTGGAGGAGGTGTGGGAGGTAGGGGAGGTTGAGGGGAGGTGGGGGGTGGTGGGAGGGAGGTGTGGGGGGAGGAGGGGAGGTGGTGGGGGAGGTGGGGTGGGAGGTGTGGGAGGGGGAGGGTGGGGTGGGGAGGAGGAGGGAGGGGTGGGGGAGGTGGGGGAAGGAGGAGGTGGGGGTGGGGGGGAGGGGGGAGAGGTGGAGGTGGGGGAGGAGGTAGGGGAGGTGGGGAGGGAGGTGGGGGAGGGTAGGGAGAGAGAGAGCCAAGGGAGGTTAGAAAGGATGGTTGGTGGTTGTTTTGGTTTGTTTTTTTTAGGATTGGGTGGGTAGGGGTTGGTTGGTGGTAGTTGTGGTGGTTGTAGTGGTAGGTGGGGGTGGTGGTGGGGGTGGGAGGAGGGGGGTTGGTGTGTGGCTGTGGTGGGTGTGGTGGGGTGTGTGTATGTGGGGTGGGGGAGGGCTTTAGGTGTTCGTGGGTGCGGTGGGTTTTAGTTTAGTGTAAAATCTGTGTGTGTGGGGGGGGGGTTGTATGTGTTTGTGTGTGTTTGTGTGTGTTGGTTGTGTGTGTGCGTGTGTGTGTGTGTTGTGTGGGTGGGTGGGTGGGTGTCTGTGCGTGCGTGCTGCATGCGTGTGTATGCGTGTTGTTGTTGTTGTTGTCTTCGATTTTACGTGTGTTCACGCTCAGTGATATTAGACGAAGAGTGTGTATGCGTGTGTTCGTATGTGTGTATGCGTGCGTGCTGCGCGTGTGTGTGTGCGTGTCGTTGTGTGTATATGTGCGCGCGTGCGTGTGTGTGTGTTTTATGATACCTCCATTATATCCATATACCCAGATAGAGAGAGAGAGACAGACAGAGGGGGGGAGGAGAGAGAGGCAGAGAGAGAGACAGAGGGGGGAAGGAGAGAGAGAGAGAGATAGGGAGGGGAGGAGAGAGAGAGGGGTGAGGGAAGGACAGAGACAGAGACAGACAAGCAGGAGGGAGGGAAGAGAGAGAGAGAGAGGAGAGAGAGAGAGAGAGAGAGAGAGAGAGAGAGAGAGAGAGAGAGAGAGAGAGAGAGAGCGAGCGACATCCCGATAAAAATCGATATTGATTTAACAAATGTCCTGCTGCGCGCATGCTGTCTACATTAGTACACTGACACATACACACCTGCTTATACATGGAAATTTGAGTGTGCCATGCACACACTCACACACACACACACACACACACAAATAAACACATACACGCACGCGCGCACACACACGCTCACACAAACACATACACGCACACACACATCACTACACCCCTACCCCATCCTACATCCCTACTCACCCACTACCCCACACTTCCCCCACCCACCCTCCCCCACCCCCCACCCTACCCCCAACAAAACCCCCACAACCCCTACCCCCAAACCACCCCACCCCTACCCCCACCCTCTCCACACCCACCCTACCCACACTTCCCCCCACCCCTCCACCTACCCCCACCCCTCCCCCATCCTCCCCCTCCCCCCCCCCCACCTCCTCCCGCACACACACACAGACACCATGACTGGGAGCTGGGAGCTGAATGTAGCGAATGATGGCCATCTCCACGTGCGGCAGGCTCACAGCGTTGACCACCACCACCACACACAACACACACACACACACAACACACACAACACACACCCTATACCTCCCACCCCCACCTTACTCCCCACCCCCTCCCCCATCCATCCCCCCCACACACCCCACCCCCTCCCTAACCCCCCTCCTTCCCCCACACCCACCCTACCACCTACACACCCCACCCCTACCTCCACCCCACCCCTCACTCCCACCCTACCCCACCCCTCCACTCCCCACCTCCACCCTACCCCCACCTCATCCCCTCCACCCCACCCTAACCCCCCTCCTTCCCCCACACCCACCCTACCACCTACACAACCCACGTCTACCTCCACCCCACTCCCCACTCCCACCCTACCACCTACACACCCCACCCCTACCTCCACCCTACCCCTCACCCCCACCTCTACCTCCACCCCACCCCCCACACCCACCCACACCCCACACACATACCCAACCCCACACCCCCCCCACACACACCCACACACACCCCACACCCACCCCCACACACCCTCACCCCCACCCCACACACCCAACCCCCCCACCACCACCACCCACCCACACCCACACCTACCCCCACCCCACCCCTTCCCACCACCCCCACACCCACCCACACCCACCCACCCCACAACCCCCCCCCACCACCACCCACCCCTTCCCACCACCACCCCCCCACCAAACCCACCCAACCCCCACCCTTACCCCTCCCCCCCACACCCACCCTACCCCCCACCCACCCTCATCACCATCATCACCACCACCACCATCATCACCACCACCACCATCACCATCACCACCATCACCATCATCACCACCACCACCACCATCACCATCATCACCACACCACAAACAAACAAACAAATAAAACCAACAACACCACCTCAACCCTCTCACCTACCCGCAATAGCAACAGCACCAACAGCAACACCAGAAACACCAGCAGCAGTAGTAGTAGTAAGGGCCGGCATATCCCCCACCCTTACCCCTCCCCCCACACCCACCCTACCCCCCACCCACCCTACCCCCACACCCTACCCCCACACACCCACGCACAGACCTTGACAGGGAGCTGTCAGCTGGATGCAGCAGACGATGGCCATCTCCAGGTGCGTCAGGCCCAGGGCGTTGAACTGGCGGGCGAACTGGTGGAAGGTGCTGGTGTGCGCCTTGCCGATGATCTGCTCCATGTGGCGCCGCACGTAGAAGATCCTCTCGTTGACCATCAGGTAGGACTCCCCGTCCACGAAGAACTCGCTGGAGGTCAACTGGGAAGGAAGAGAAGGAAAAAAAAATTATTATTTTTTACCGCTAGTGCTGGGTGAGGTGGGGGGAGGAGGAAAGGGGGGGGGGGTGGTGAGAGGGGGGAGGTGTGGGTGTGGAGGGGGGGTGGGTGTGGAGGGGAGGAAGGAAGGAGAGAGGGGGTTGAGGGTGAAAGTTGAGAAGTATAGTGGTGTGCAGTTTTGTTGCTGTTTTTAGACCAGTTTGGGTTTTTAGCGATGGTGTGTATGGAGGGAGGAGAGAGAGAGAGAGAGAGGGGGGGGGAGGGAGGGAGGGATGGAAGGAAGGGGTGGAGAAGGAGGGAGAGAGAGAGAGAGAGAGAGAGGGGGGGGAGGGAGGGAGGGATGGAAGGAAGGGTGGGAGGGAGGGAGAGTGAGAGAGAGGGGGAGGGGGGGCAGGGAGGGATGGAAGGAAGGGGTGGAGAGGGAGGGACGAGGGGGGGAGAGAGGAGAGGGGGGGGAGGGAAGGGATGGAAGGATTGGGGGGAGAGGGAGGGAGAGAGGGGGGGAGGAGGGAGAGGGGAGGGGGGAGGAGGGAGGGATGGAGGAAGGGGGGAGAGGGGAGGGAGAGAGAGGGGGGGAGAGAGAGAGGGGAGGGAGGGGGAGGGGGAGGGAGGGATGGAAGGAAGGGGGGAGAGGGAGGGAGAAGAGAGGGGGGAGTGAGGGAGGGAGAGAGAGGGAGAGAAAGGGGGAGAGAGAGAGGGGGAAGAGAGAGGGGGGATAGATTGAGAGAGAGGGGGGAGGAAGAAAGGGATGGAGAGTGGGGAAGAGATAGATAGAGAGAGAGAGAGAGAGAGAGAGAGAGAGAGAGAGAGAGAGAGAGAGAGAGAGAGAGAGAGAGCGTTTTCAGGTTACATCAACATCAAAACTAACCAGATATTAAATTCTGACAAAGCACCCACACTAAAACATTTCATTTAAAACAATACTGTCAATAAACAATCAAGTTAAGTTATAAAATGCCAAACAGCCTGGTGTGTTATTTTGCCATACACTGAAAGTAGATAACCATTATTTTGCATGCAGTTCTCAAAAATTCCTTGTAAACTTTGGTAATTAATTTTGGTGACAAATCAAATTTTTGGAGGGATGGGATAGCTCAGTGGTCAGAGCACTCGCATTCGCTAAGCCAAGGTTAAGAAGCATCGAGCGTGATTACCAAGTGGATGGGTGACTGTTTGCGTGCCTTGGCTTCAGTACAGTCACCCTGTTCACCCAGCTGTAAATGGATACCTGTCCTCTTTAGGGTCAGGAAAGGTAAAGCAGCGAGGGAGAGGAGATGGGCGCCGCCCTCAATGTGCTGGCCCCTAGAGAACCTGAGGTCTCTGATGCCTCGCTCCCCAACGACCACATAGGTTATGGGACACCTTTACATATATATAGTCAAGTCAAGTCAAATTTTTATTTTCAGATGGTACATCGAATAAGCAATGCATTTGCTTTTTTTCATCAAGCCATCTAAGAACAAATTTCCTATGTAAGTTTTTATAAAAATTCTTTTATATGAGGATAATAGAATAAGCACTTATGTGTTTTTTGCATTTAGTCCCCGTGTGTATGCGGATTTGTGAATTCTGTCATCTATTCCCACCGGCACACAATGGCCTACTCTTACGAAAAGTGGAACAGGGATTTAACGTGTGCGCAAGTTGTTCTGCGTGCGTTCGCACACGGGGCCTCGGTTTATAGTCTCATCCGAAGGACTGTGCTTTGTGTATGTGTGTGTGTGTGCGTGCGTGCGTGTGTGTGTGTGTGTGTGTGTGTGTGTGTGTAAGTGTGTGTAAGTGTGTGTGTGCGTGTGTGCGTGCATGCGTGTGTGTGTGTGTGTGGACACTCCATGTAGGGCACAGACAGCTGAGGCATACTACTGACCATCCAGATATCGTAGTAGGCACGCTTGAGCAGCGTCTTCTGGTCGGAGTTGTTGAGGCTGGTAAACCCCGGAACCTTCCGGCAAAAGCCTGTGGCAAAGACAGCGAAGCATCAAGTGTTACCACTGAGGGATCACGGGGGTCATCGCTGGACTGGAACACACAGCTGTTCAACTGTTACAGTACCGTCTGTACCAAACCTGAGTGGCGACCATTTAGAAAAAAAATCCATTTTATTCTTTTATATCGAAGATAATGGAATAAGCACTTATTGCTTTTTTTTTACATCCAGTCCCCGTGTGTATGCGGTTTTGTAAATTCTGTCATCTGTTCCCACCGGCACACAATGGCCTACTTTTACTAAAAGCGGAACAGGATTTAACGTGTGCACAAGATGTTCTGAGTGCGTTCGCACACGGGGCCTCCGTTTATAGTGTCATCTGGAGGACTTTTGGGGAGAGTGGAGTCTGCACTGATGTTAACTCCAAGGGAAAATATCTCCCTTGAACGGGAATCGAACCCGGATCGTCAGATTGCGAGCGCAATGTTCTAAGCACTAGGCTATCCCATCCCTCAAGCATTTCTAGTGTGTGATTTCATTGACAATACGATACAGTACAGTACAAAGGATTTATTATCTCTAGAAAAATTTATATAGCTTACGAGCAAAAGATTAAACATTAGAAAAGAATATCTTTGTAACAAAAATATTATCACAGAGCTTACGGCATCCCATTCAGATTCAGTTACAATTACAATACATACACAGTTACAAAGATTTATTATTCTAAAAAAATTCGTGAAGGTTACGAGCAAAAGTTAAAGATTAAATATATGAAAAAAATAACAGCTTGGAAACAAACGTGTATCAATACATACATCACGTACAAAATTCAACAGATAATTCGGCGTTCGAGCAAAATAAAGTAATTCATGAAAAAAATTCGCTGTATCACGTGTACGCACGCTACACACCGCACAAAAAGTTCGGCTAGTGAATAAACGATGTTGACAAGAGATTGCGTTAGTGGAGAGCACGAGAGAGAGAGAGAGAGAGAGAGAGAGAGAGAGAGATGAGAGAAGAGAGAGAGAGAGAGAGAGAGAGAGAGAGAGAGAGAGAGAGAGAGAGAGAGAGAGAGAGAGAGAAGAGAAGAGAGAGAAGAGAGAGAGAGAGAGAGAGAGAGAGAGAGAGAGAGAGAGAGAAGAGAGAGAGAAAGAGAGAGAGAGAAAGAGAAGAGAGAGGAGAAGAGAGAAGAGAGAGAGAGAGAGAAGGGGAGAGATGAGAGAGAGAGAGAATGACAATGAGAAAGAGAGAGAGAGAGAGAGAGAATGAATGAAGAGAGAGAGAGAATGACAAAAGAGAGAGAGAGAGAGATGACAATGAGAAAGAGAGAGAGAGAGAGAGAGAGAGAGAGAATGACAATGAGAAAGAGAGAATGGCAATGAGAAAGAGAGAGAGTGAGAGAGATTGTCAATGAGAGAGAGAGAATGACAATGAGAGAGAGAGAGAGAATGACAATGAGAGAGAGAGAAAGAAGGACAATGAGAGAGAGAAGGACAATGCCCTTCTGACTACTTGCTGAAGAGCAGTCAGTCATGATGAGAATAATACTGATCATGTCTATCATTGTCACTCATCATCATCGTATTAACCTAAGTAGGGCACACACACTCGGGACAAAACAAGGGCTGTGTGTGCTGTGAACAGTGGGGCCAAGTCTGGGCACAACACAGCACACAGCTGTGCTGCTGCTGCTGCTGCTGCTGCTTGTACACTGCAGGCCCCACTCTCGGCAAACAAGATTTGTTATTCTGCAGCGCTTGTACTTAGAATGACAAGCAGCGAGGATAAGATTGTTGAGGACACTATGATATAAACCCAACTCCACTGTCTCCATCACCACTGTCGTTGGTAGGAGCTCCACGCAATGCCACCACCAGGGTTGGCCATCTTTCTGTGTCTCTGCTGAGTTCTACCATCTCCTGTAGCCCTCCTCCCAGACCACTGACCTCAGTGATGTTGGTAATGTAGGATGTTGGTGGTCTGCCTCTTTTCTTTCTGCCCTCAACCTTGCCTTGGAGAACTGTCGTCGTCAGATTTGTCTGTGTGTTTCTGTTTGCATGACCAACGTGTCTCAGTGTGTACTTATCAGTTTCAGCCAACTCTTGTCTTTGCACTGAGAGTTAGTCCAGAATGCTTTTCTTTGTTCTCCTGTCTGACCGTTCGACAGTTAAAGGTCGCCTGTAGAGCCACATTTTGGCTGTGTTTATTCTGTCTCTGTCCAGTGTTCGTAGTGTCCAGGCTTCTGACCCATACAGCAACACAGGCCAGACTAGTGTTCTGACAACTCTAAATTTGAGATATTTAGGCAACGCTCTGTCTTTCCAACTGTTGTTTAGCTGAATCATCTTTTGCTTGGCCATGCCGATTCTAGCCGTGACGCCATGTACACAGGAGCCATTATTCGCTTTTACTGAGGCTAGACATTTGAAATGCTGAACTATTCCAGATCTGTTCCAGAACAAATCAATGGAAAACATCTGTTCTAAAACCACAAAAACCAAATGAAAAGAAACAAAACAAAACACAAAGCCCCAAACTCAGGGAAAACAGAACCAGGTTTGCCACAGCCTTTGCATGCAGCGAGGATCAAGTTAGTGAGAATGATTACAAGTTAAAAGGTAACACTGTTCCCAGAACCTATGCGGTCGTAGGGGAGCGAGGCGTCAGAGACCTCAACTTCTCAAGGGGCCAGCATATTGAGGGCGGCGCCCATCTCCTCTTCCTCGCTGCTTTACTTTCCCTGACCCTAAAGAGGGCAGGTACCAATTTACAGCTGGGTGAACTGAGGGACTGTACTGAAGCCAAGGCGCGCAAATGGCCACCTATCCATTTGGTAACCACACTCAATGCTGCTTAACCTTAGCTTGGGGAAAAGCGAGTGCTCTGACCACTGAGCTATCCCGTCCCCTTGAAAGAATGACATTAAACACAAAGCACCTGGGGAACC
>CM054148.1:5178636-5203636 GCA_028751875.1 Rapana venosa
AGAGGTGGAGTCTGCACTGATGTTAACTCCAGGGGAAAATATCCTCTTGAATGGGATTCAAACCCGGGTCAGCTAAATCGCGAGTGCAATGCTGAGGTTCGATGATGGTGAGATTTTGCGTATGCGACCGTGGTTTATTTGCCCACCATTAAGGCATCCATATTGCGACTTCGGAAAAGTGACGACGTGAACAACTTCTTTGACGTTCAAAGAGGATCTCTCAGAGAAGCGCTGTGGGTGACGTTCTGCGGTGGTGATGGGATCAGATCAATGATTCGCTAGGTACTGGCTGATATGATCAGATCAGATCAATGATTCGCCAGGCAGTGGCTGATATGATCAGATCAGATCAATAATTCGCCAGGCACTGGCTGATATGATCAGATCAGATCAATAACTCGCCAGGCACTGGCTTATATGATCAGATCAGATCAATAATTCGCCAGGCACTGGCTGATATGATCAGATCAGATCAATAATTCGCCAGGCACTGGCTGATATGATCAGATCAGATCAATAATTCGCCAGGCAGTGGCTGATGATGGGATCAATGACTTGATGGTGTTTACTGACCTGACGGACTGAATCGCTTGATTCTCGTCGATGATCAAATCAACAATTTGTCTTCTGATCACCCATGACCAAATCAAGAATTTTTTTTTTAGCGCACATGACAATATTTTATCTGTGATAACATATTAAAAGGTCAGCGCTGAATGACCACGTTTATGCACCACTAACATAGTTTGACAGGGTATTTCCCTTCAAACATTGGTTTAAATAGGGTTTTTTTTTAATTCAGAAATGAGAATAAACATTGAAAACAAACAGCAATTTGGAATCATAGCAACAACACGCATGGTAGTCTATTTGAAGGACATTAACTGTATTAGAGTGAATGAAATATTTCGAAGAGCAAACATGAATACATGAATGTACAAAAAATGCTTGGAAATGGGGGGGGGGGGGGGGGGGGGAGTGTATGAACATACAACACACACATGCATGACCTGATCAATTATCTACTTGAGATGCTGATGACCTGACCAATGCTGACCTGATGAATGTCGACCTGATCAATGATGCTGACCTGATCAATGATCTACTTGATACTGATTACCTGATCAATGCTGACCCGATCAATGCTGATCCGATCAATGATGACCCCATCAATGATGACCTCATCAATGATCTACTTATTACTGATGACTGATCAATGCTGACCCGATCATTGCTGATCCGATCAATGATGACTTCATCATTTATGACCTTATCAATGATCTACTTAATACTGATGACTGATCAATACTGACTGATCAATACTGACTGATCAATGACGACCCTGATCAATGACACTAGACCTGATCAATGACGCTAAACTTGATCAACGCTGACAACCTGAGCTGACCTGACCAGCGATACGCTTGCTACTCACTGATGATCCTGTGGTTGATGTTGCCCATGGCCTTCATCAGCAGGGAGTACATCTCCAGATGGGTGGAGGTGCTGGGGGGGACATCGGTGGTCTGCCCCTCACGCTGCAAAGTATACCAACCAGTAGTACACCAGCCAACCAGCACACCAACCAACCAGTACACCAACCAGACCCACAGACCAACACAGTTACCTACCAACCAAACCAACTAACCAAACAGCACACCAACCATAGCCAACCACACAACCAGTAAAAGTACACCAACCAGCACCACCCAAACCGTAAACCGTAACTACATCACCCGCTGTGTCAGGACACAGCGAGAGGGTAGGTCGTGGACAGAGGAGAGAGGAGGGGGGCAGGGGAGGAGGGAGAGGGAGGAGAGGAGAGAGGGGAGAGAGGGGGATAGAGAGAAAGGGAGGGTAGGGGGAGAGAGAGGGAGGAGGGGGAGGAGAGGGAGGGAGAGGGAGAGAGGGAGGAGAGAGAGGGAGGGAGGGGAGAGGAGGGAGAGGGGAGGGAAGAGAGGGGAGGGAGGGAGAGAGAGAATGGGAGAGAGAGAGAAGAGGGAGGAGAGAGAGGGAGGGAGAGATAGAGGGAGGGAGAGGAGGAGAGAGAGGGAGAGAGAGAAGAGGAGAGAGAGGAAGGAGAGAGGGAAGAGGGGAGGAAGGGGGAGAGAGAGAGGGGGAGGAGGGAGGGAGAGAGGAAGGGAGAGAGGAGGGAGGAGGGAGAGGGAGAGGAGAGGAGGAGAGAGGGAGAGGAGAGAGGGGGAAGGGAGAGGAGAGGAGGAGAGAGAGGAGGGAGAGGAGAGGAGGAGAGGGGGAGGAGAGGAGAGGGAGGAGGAGAGGAGAGAGGAGGAGAGAAGAGGAGAGAGGGAAGGATGGAGAGGGAGGAGAGAGGGAGAGGATAGAGAAGGAGGAGAAGAGAAAGGCAAGAATGAGGGAAGGAGATGGAGAGGGAGAGAAGGAGAGGGAGAGAGAGAGGGAGGGAGATGGAGAGAGGAGGAGAGAGAGAATGGCTATAACAATATCCCCACAGGATATGCATTCAAAACTGCTAATTTTTTAAACAAGAAAAAAGAAAAGAAAATCTTAAACCACAAATTGAGACAAAATACCAGCAAAGATCTAAAAAGAGCAACACATGTTTACAGTCTTGTGTAGTGTGTGTTGTGTGTGTGTGTGTGTGTGTGATGTTGTGTGTGTTCGTGATGTGAGTTGCGTGCATGTCATTGCTGGTGCGTGTTGACATTTTATTGTTGCAACTATTAATTGTTACTGGTTGCATGACTGTGTAAGAATGAGTTGAGTGCCAGCGCTTTGATTTATCTCTGCAAGATATAGCGCTATAAAAATTCCATTTAGTAGTAGTAGTAGTAGTAGTAGTAGTAGTAGTAGTAGTCTGGCGATGTCAAAAGAATTAAACGCGAGGACTAGGGAGGGAAAGAGAGATTCAAGATTCAAGATTCCATTCCCTTCCACCCCTTTTGGGGCATGGGATATTTCAGTCAACAAATTCAACTGTAGCATTTTCAAATCTGCATTGACACATTTTAACGCAACACGTTATCTCATGTTTTGAGAGAGACACATTTTGTTTTCAAATGTACAAATATAACCCCTCTTCCCCCCCCCTCCTGCACACACTCACATACACACATACTCACACGCTCGCGCGTACGCACGCACGCACGCGCGCACGCACAGACACACACACACATTCATTCATTCAGTCATTCATCCATTCCTTCATTTATTCATTCATTTGTACTTGATAATTTTTTACCCCCTCCCCCCCCAAAAAACAAAACACCCAAAAGCTTCGTGTCCCCAACTATTTCCTTCTACCGCTATCTCTCCATTAAATACGAATTAAAATAAAATCCATAAATAAAATCTCAAATCTTGAATCTTGAATCCAACTCTCTCTCTCTCCCCTTCCACCTCCTCCACCAACCCACCACCCCCACCACCCCCACCCCCCCCCCCCCAAAAATAAAAACCTAAAAACAACAACCAACCAAAAAACCACACAACAACCAACAAAAAACCCCACACAACAACACAAAAAACCCCACACAACCACCAAAACCCCACACAACCAACCATAAAACCCCACACAACCAACCAAAAAACCCCACACAACCACCACACAACCAACAAAAACCCCACACAACCAACCAAAAAAACCCACACAACCAACCAAAAAACCACACAACCAACCAAAAAACCCACCACAACCAACCAAAAACCCCACACAACCCAACACAAAAAAACCCACACAACCACCAACAAAAAACCCCACACAACAACCAACCAAAAACCCCACACAACCAACCAAAAAAACCCCACACAACCAACCAAAAAAACCACACAACCAACAAAAAACCCCACACAACCAACCAAACAACAACCACCAACCAACCAACCAAAACACACAACCACCACACACACAACCACCACCAACCACACACACCCACACACACAACCAAAACCACACAACCACCACACCACACACACCAACCACCACACCACACCACAACAGACAGACAAAGCGCAGAGCGGCGGCTGACCTTCATCTGCAGGTACATATCTCTGTGATGTCGACGCAGGCGCAGCTCAAAGATGACGTAGGTGTCCCTGTCGAGAGTGGCCACTGTGTCCCTCATGCGGGGGTCACTCAGCCGCTCAGGGTCCAGACTGACCTCCACCTCCTCCTCCACCTCCCTCACCTCCTCCTTCCTCACCTCCACCTCCTCCTTCCTCACCAGACCCGCGCACTCTGCCCTGCTGTCTGGCTGCGGCTGGAGTGGTCTCCCCTGGCTTGAGCTCTTCACCTTCACCTCGGCACCGCTGCGCGATACGGACTCCGGGCCTGCAAGGACCGGCTTCATCAAGTTCTCCCCCGCGGAGAAAGAGACGTCTTGGGAGGAGGAGGAGGTGCAGGAGGAGGTGGTGGAGGAGGAGGTGGAGGAGGAGGTGGAGGTGGAGGAGGAGGAGAGACTGCTGCTGTTGTGAGGGTAGCGCAGACCGTGCGCAGGGTGAGGCAGGGCCTCCTCCGGCTGGGAGGAAGGAGTGGGCGGGTAGGAGCCGAGCTGAGCTGTCCCGACATGCGTCTGTAGATTGTTTCCACCACCACCACCACCACCACCACCACTGCCGCTGCTGCTGCTGCTGCTGCTGCCGGAGAACACGCCCTGTCCGTCACAGGGCGACCTGACAGGGCGGGCGACGGAGGAGGACAAGAGAGAGAAGAAGTCCTCGGCAATGGAGGAGGAGGAGGGTGTGGTCGGGAGGTGGGGGGTGGAGGCTGAGGGGGCGGGGGTGAGGGTGGGCAGCCCCGAACTGCGGGGACAGGGCGGTGGCCGCGGGGGGTGAATGATGAGGCTGGTGGGGGGGGAAGGAGGAGGAGGAGGAGGAGGAGGGGTCGTTGTGCAGCTTGGGCGCGGGGGCCGAGGACAAGGCCTGCATCAGGAAGTACTCCTGCTCGGACCTGCCCGCCTCCGCCCTAGCGCACAGGTCGTACTGGAAGACGTGGCCCAAGCCGGGACTGGAACCCTGACACTGCAGCAGCTGAGAGGCTTTACCCACCTCCGTCAGGAAATGGTCTTGGGCCAGGGAAGGGTCTGAAGGCGCCAGGCCGCCCCTGTCAGCACAAGCGAAGGCGGAGGAGAAGGGGGCAGCAGCACGGTCCAGGCTGGAGGAAGCTGGTCTGCACCCTGCTCTGAGGAGGGCAAGGGTCGGCTGACGTTCAGGGGAAAGGCGAAGTCCTCAGCGGGCGGCACGGCGGAGGACTCCTCCCTCTCGGCCACGGCACTCCTCCGCACAGAGGACGTCCCCGGGCGGCGCGGGGCCAGCATGGCGGGGTCGTGGAGCAAGGCGTCGGCACAGGCGGCGGGCAGGCCGCGGGGGCTGAAGGGGGCGTGCAGGTCTGCTGCCGGGCAGGGGCCAGGAGGCAGCGAGGCCTGCAGGCTGGCCGCGGGGTCCGCCAAGGCGTCTTTCCTGTCGAAGGAGGGCGCCGCCATGTGCACGCTGGCTGCAGACAGGAAGGACGGGCAGGGGCTGGCCATCATGGAGTCCATCAGGGTCAGGCTGGGGCTCGGGGAGCAGGGCCTGGGGGAAAGCTTTGTTCCTTTACAAGATTCAGCGCTACATAGATTCCATACATCATTTTATTATTATTATTATTATTATTATTATTATTTATTATTAAAGCAGCAGTCACGGGCTTAGTGAGGCCGTCCACAACGGGAGTCCCAGTATCTCAGCCATGCATGCACGCACTGACAGCTAACAGTCCACTGCGTGGAGTGGTGAAGGTCAGTAGAAACAACAGCGCAATATATATATATATATATATATATACACACACACAATCTCTGTGATGAGTTCTTTTGATCTAACCCCTCTTCTTGTTGTAATTATAGTATTGTTGCTGCATATTAACGCTTTGCTGAGTTGAATTTTGTTCGTATTTAAACGAAACTTTTATTATTATTATTACTATTATTATTTTCTAAATGCACAAAAATGCCAGCACATATGACATCTCTTGTTGTTGTTGTTGATTTTTTAAAAATTAAATCCATTGTACTGTTCTAGCGTAAGAAAGGTTTGTGCAAGTATTTTAAAATATATCACTTTTTGTTGGGTTTAATATTGAAGCAGTCTGAAAGTATAATCTCTCTCCTCTCTCTCTCTCTCTCTCTCTCTCTCTCTCTCTCTCTCTCTCTCTCTCTCATTTCAAAGTTCAGGTTTCTCTCTATCTCTATTTTGTTCCATCTAGTTCACTTGAATATAGTCAGTGTACCTGTATTGACGCTGGGGGCAACAGCAAAGTGAGAGGCTGTAAGATCAGTGGCTTTCCCACCCATGGAATTCCACTTGACAGCTTAGTCTTTAGTGATCGACTATGACTCTCTGACTAGGAGGCTTGACTTGCACAGTCCTTATATCGTGCTGCAACCCTGGGGGCTAGTTGGCCTTTGGAGAACATCTCCAACGCTGATTGTCCTTATGCCCACTTGGCCGAGAGAGTGAGGATGTACTGTGGGCAAGGCATCTCCACTATAATATAATTTCTGCCAAATTTGTTATTTATTTTATTCTTTTATATCGAGGATAATGGAATAAGCACTTACTTGCTTTTTTACATGCAGTCCCCGTGTGTATGCGGATTTGTACATTCTGTCATCTGCTCCCACCGGCACACAATGGCCTACTCTTACAAAAAGCGGAATAGGACTTAACGTGTGCGCAAGATGTTCTGCGTGCGTTCGCACAGGGGCTTCGGTTTAGTCTCATTTCAAGGAATTTGTGGAGAGTGGAGTCTGCACTGATGTTAACTCCAGGGGAAAATATCCCCTTGAACGGGAATCGAACCCGCGTCGTCAGATTGCGAGCGCAATGTTCTAACCACTAAGCTATCCCGTCCCGTCGAAACAGCAGCTGCCTCCTCTGCCGGTTTGGAGGTCATCGTCGAACATGATGGACATTAAAGGAACGAGGTACGTGTATTGACATTAATGTTTGCGTCAGTTGGAGGATCGGGTGTTTGTTGAATACATTCTTGTATCTTTTGTTGAAATAGTTATAAACAGTTCATCTGTTTTGACATTACTATTCGGGTCAGTTGAAGGATTATGCGTTTGTTGAATACATACTTGTATCTTTTGTTGAAATAGTTATAAACAGTCTATCTGTTTTGACATCACTGTTTGGGTCAGTAGAAGGATTATGTATTTGTTGAATACATACTTGTATCTTTTGTTGAAATAGTGAGAAACAGTCCATCTGTTTTGACATTACTGTTCGGGTCAGGTGAAGACTGGGTATGTTGGATACATATCTGTCTCTTTTCTTGAAATCGTAGGTCGAAATTTTATTCGCTTTTTCTCGAGTTTGTTGTTGTTGCTTGTTGCTTGTTTGGTTGTTTTTTTTGTTTGGGGGGTGGGGGTGGCTTGATAGTCCCTATCAGGGCTAGGGCTGGATGAAAAACAAGTGTGTGAATGTTTCTCTGTAAATAACCCTTGAACAATACAGATAGTTCATTCATTCCTTCATTCAATCATTCCTTACTTTAACATCCATCGTCCCACTTTCCACTTTCCTTGTCTAATGTCACCGGGTGTGTGCAGACGTTACATTGAAAACAGCAATGACAAACCACACACATGTACGTACGCAAGCACGCGCGCGCACGCACACACGTACAATCAATCAACCTTTTAAAAAAAAACACACACATACACAAAAATAGTCACACACGCACGCGCACATACACACACGTTACGATCAGCCTTTAAAATCACACCCACGCTACAAACACGCACGCATGCACACACACATTTATATATATATATATATATATATATATATATATATATATATATATATATATATATATATATTATATATATATATATATATATATATAACACATGTGGCAGGGAGAAGGGGTTATCATTGCTGACAGTACTGTCATCGCTAGCGGTAATGTATTTTTCTTATTTATCGTTTATGTACAAACGTGAAAGATTGGGTGATGATGTCGCCTGACGTCACTTTTTTATGAGACAGACAGACAGACAGACAGACAGACAGAGTGAGAGAGAGAGAGAGAGAGTGTGTGTGTTTTGTTCTTGTTGTTGTTGTCCTCGATTTTACGTCTGTTCACTCTCGGTGATATTAGACGAATAAAAAAAAAATATATGAGGAGTGTGTGAGAATTGAGGTGGTGGTGGAGGTCCTATTGAAAAATGGGGGGGGGGGGGGGGGGGTGGAAGTAGTCTAATCCTGAAAAGAAACCAAGGCACAATTTTTTTTTAAAAAAGGACAAAACAAAACAAAAATATAAAAAAGTCATTAACGTTAATTAAACTATAATAAATGTCCTCTAGGACTATGCCAGAGACCTTTTGCAATATCAAATGCCAAATTATGAATATGCTTCTAAGGGAGTTTTAAGAAAATTGGGGTAAAAAAACTTGTTTATTCTTACATTCTAATATCATATGAGTATTAGAGATTTTCTCACAACATAGACATTTACTGTTTCTACTGAATTTGGTTACGAATGCATTAAGCTTTATTCTATAAAACAAGCTATTCACTCTTCTTGCTGTGGAGATATTTGTGCAAGTCTTAGAATGACTCACGACTCTTGCATTATTGGTATTGATGACAGATCTGTTTAAAAATCTCTCTCTTAGGTGATACGTTTCTGTGACCTTTCTCCATGGTGTTTGTTCTAATAAGTGGTAGCCCTCTTGTAATGATAAAGGCACGTGCAATGCTACTGATTCCCGTCCATGCTTTGCATCTCTTTTAGCAGCTCTATCAGCCCACTCATTTGGAAAGAATCCACTGTGTGAAGGCACCCAACAGAATGTGACATGTATGCCCTTAAAGGTTAAAAGGTGTATGACATGCTTAATCTCTAATGCAATGTTTGAAGGTTTTTTGGTATCATAAGGATTTCAAAGCATACAATACCGACTTAGAATCAACACATAGAAGGATTTGAAATATGCACAATGGCAAATCAAGAACATAATTTAGAGCCATTAAGATTGCTACTAGTTCCACAGTAAAATTCGAATGATGCTTACCAACATAGAATGATTTTTCAATTTTTAAAGACGGTATAACAAAAGCTGAACCCGTTTCTTGATTATCCAGGCGTGATCCATCTGTATAAATTTGTAAATGATGAAAATACTTATGATGGCTGTGTGATCGAACATCAGAAACCATAATGTTCAGATTCTCATTCTTTTTTACATTAGTTACCTCTATGTCGAAGTATGCTCTATTCATCTCCCACGATGGAAAAGGTAATATTGCCTCTCACTTGTCCATTCTGTTTTGATTGACATTAGCATTTTCCACTAGATCGGACACATATATGTTAATGGGCATTAAGGAAGATATATCTTTTGCTCTTTTAGGAAACTGTAGTTCATATTTTACATCTACTTCCTTAGATATAAAATTTTCAGTCGTTCTGTTTCTAAGAACATATTTAGCATATGCTAGTTGACGATCGCAACATGGAACGTCAGAAGTCTGGCCCAAACAGGCAAACTCCAAGAACTGATATACGAGCTGGACAGGTACACCTGGCATCTGGTAGGTCTCTGTGAGGTCAGATGGAAAGAGCACGGTGAACACCATACTGACGAGGGTCATATGCTCTACTATAGCGGGGAGCAGGACAAGCATATCAATGGCGTAGGCATGCTTGTCAACAAGAACATCAAGAACTCGGTAATAGGATACTACCCAGTAAACAGCCGGCTTATGGCCATCCGCCTCAGGGAAGCCCCATTCAACATCACAGTGATTCAAGCCTACGCACCAACAACGGATCACGATGATGAAGTCGTAGAGGAATTCTACAACCAACTACAGGGCATCATCGATAAGATGAACAAGAAAGACATCTTGATCATCCAGGGAGACTGGAACGCGAAGGTGGGTGGAGACGCACTGAAAGACTGGAGCAAATTCTGCGGTCCCTCCTGTAATGCAATCACCAATGAGCGAGGACTCCGACTACTGGAGTTTGCCAGCTACAACGACACGGTGCTCGCCAATACCCTTGGAGAACACAAGGCATCCCGACGCTGGACATGGCATGCACCCAATGGATCCATCACAACCAGATTGAACTACATCCTGGTGCAGAACCGGTTTCGATCTGGCATCAACAGACCAAGACGAAGGACATTCCCAGGTGCAGACATGGGCAGCGATCATGACCTCGTGCTCCTGAACTTTAAGTCCGATTGAAGAAGACCAATAAGACAAAGAACACCAGACTCAGTTCAACCTGGACAAAACTGAAGGACCCCACCATCGCCGAGTCCTTCCAAGCAACAATAGGAGGGAAATTCGCACCACTGCTGGCACTTGAAGAAGATGCCGAAACGATGACCATCAGTTTTAACACAGTGATGACTGAGACAGCAAGCATACTTCTTGGCAAACATCGCCGAAAAA
Organism: Rapana venosa; assembly: GCA_028751875.1. Taxonomy (NCBI): domain Eukaryota; kingdom Metazoa; phylum Mollusca; class Gastropoda; order Neogastropoda; family Muricidae; genus Rapana; species Rapana venosa. Next base: position 5,189,071 of record CM054148.1, read on the forward strand.
CACAACCATGGGTCACAGATGAAATCTTGAATATGTGTGACAAAAGACGAGACCTGAAGAAGAGCAAGAACACTACAGGAGCAGTTGAGTACAGAGAAGTAAACAAGAAGATCAGGAGAGACATGAGGAAGACCAAGGAGGAATGGATAGAGAAACAATGTACAGAAATCGAAGAGAGCCTGACAAAGAATAATAGCAGAAGAGCATACCAGATTGTGAAAGAGCTCACCAAACAGAAACAGGCAAGAGTCAGTAACATCCAGGACAAAGAAGGGAATTGCCTAACAGAAAAGAAGGAAATCGTTGGCAGATGGACGGAATACTGTTCCGAACTCTACAATCATCAGACGCTAGGCGACCCCAGCGTACTTGCAAGCCAAGCCTCATCGAATAACGACAACTTCCCAATTCTACGCGAGGAAGTAGAAGTAGCAATTAGATCGCTGAAGAAAGGAAAATCAGCAGGAATTGACAACATCCCAGCAGAGCTGATCCAACAGCGGGAGAAGCATGACAGACATCCTTACAAGTATCTGCAACAAGATCTGGCAGACCGGAGAGTGGCCTAACACCATGGACCCAATCACTCATACATCACTCTCCCCAAGAAAGGAAATCTCCAGCAGTGCAAAACTACAGGACAATCAGCCTCATAAGTCATGCCAGTAAAGTCATGCTGAAGTGATCCTGAACAGGCTGAAACCACAGGCAGAAGAGATCATCGCCGAAGAGCAGGCCGGTTTTCCGCCCAAATAGAAGCACCACAGAACAGATATTCAACCTGAGGGTTCTGTGTGAGAAATACAGCCAGCACCAACAAGACATCTTCCACGTCTTCATTGATTTTAAGAAGGCCTTCGATAGAGTATGGCATGACGCTCTGTGGGCCACCATGAACAAATTCAACATGGGCCAGAAGCTGATCCACACCATCAAGGAACTCTACTCAAAGGCCACCAGTGCAGTACTCGTACAGGGCACGGTAGGGGAATGGTTCCGTACCTCAGTTGGGGTCCGACAGGGATGTCTGCTGTCGCCTACACTATTTAAAACATTTTCCTCGAACGCATCATGACTGACGCCTTGGAAGACCACACAGGCACAGTCAGCATTGGAGGGCGAACAATCACCAACCTCAGGTTTGCCGATGACATTGACGGTCTGGCAGGAAATGAAGAGGAACTGGCCAACCTAGTGAAGCAACTGGACGAAATATCCTCACGATACGGCATGGAAATCAGCGCCGAGAAAACAAAGCTCATGACAAACAGTGCCCAGCCAATCACCACCAAGATCACTCTCAGCGGAAAAGAACTGGAGACAGTTGACCATTTCAAGTACCTTGGAGCCATCATAAGTGAGGAGGGATCGAAGACCGAAATCCTAGCAAGAGCGGCACAAACAGCTGCAGCAATGGCAAGACTGAAGACCACATGGAGAGACAGAAACATCCCTCTCGGAACCAAGGTAAAGTTACTAAACGCGCTAGTCACCTCAATCATGCTTTACGCATGTGAGGCATGGATACTGAACGCAGACCTACAAAGGAGGATCCAAGCAGTAGAAATGAGATGCCTCAGAAGGCTCCTTGGCATCTCATACAAGGACCATGTCACCAACAATGAAGTCCGCAGAATGATCACTCAACAGGTGCGGGACTATGAAGACCTACTGACCACGGCGAAAAAGAGGAAACTCAGATGGTATGGGCACGTAACACGCTCAGAAGGACTTGCAAAGACCATCCTGCAAGGAACAGTCCAGGGGAAGAGAAGACGGGGCAGACAGAGGAGAAAGTGGGCCGACGACATCCGTGATTGGACAGGGGAGGACTTCAGTGTCACCCAGGCACTCGCCCACGACCGTGCTAAGTGGAGCCAGCTGGTCCACCGTTCGTCCACCATGCAGCGCCCCTACGACCCTGGCGGGTTACGGGACCAGTGAACAGTGAACAGTGAGTGTGAGTTGACGATAATCATCCAAAAGCAATGTACCAACTTCGTTATATGTTCTCAGAGCCGATGCATGGTAGGAACACCAAGGGCAAGCCTGTAAGCTTTGCAGTCTACACTTTGTAGCTTTTTAAGCAAAAACTTTGGTGCACTGAAAAAGATTTCTTGTCGATATGATAATTTTGAATGAACAAGAGATGTAGCTAAACATTTTAGATTGAATATGTCTTGTCCCCAGAACTGTTTACTAATTATCTTCAGTAAGTTTACGCACTTTCTTGCCTTTGTTAATAAGTGCTCAATATGTGTATTCCAAGTTAGCTTTGAAGTCAGAACAACACCTAAGAACTTTATTGTAATTTTGTATTCAATTATTTCAGTCCCAATCTTAATTCTTGGTAGCTCCTCCGGATTACTGCCATTATTAAAAAGCACAACATGAGATTTTTTGATGGACAAAGTAAATACATTTTCAAGCATATATTTGTTGATGTTATTAAGCTGGCTTTGATATACCCCTTTAATGTGATTCAACGCTATTTTTGGTGTATTACCTTTCATAGTAACGTTCATCCACATGCATATATCATCAGCGTATTGTACTAAGATGATATCCTTTGATAAATTCATTGAAAGATCATGCAGCAAGATATTAAACAGCATAGGAGCTATCACAGAACCTTGGGATAGTCCCATATGAAGCGACCTAAAACTTGAATGTGATTTAGATATTGTTACTTGGGTTTTTCTGTCTGTTAAAAAAACTTTTGATATAAAAAATAGAAATGCCCAGAAATACCCACATTCTTTAGTTTACATAATAACTTAGCATTCCAAACTTGGTCATATGCCTTTCTTAAGTCAAAAAATGTTGCAAGAACATTCTATCTTCTTGTTAGCTGCATTTTTATTTGTGTTGAGAATTTAACCAAATTATCTATAGCAGGTCTATTTTTTAAACCTGCTTGATTGACAGGAATTGTTTTGTTTTTATCTCAGAAATACATCAGCCTTTTTAGAATAATTATGTCCCTTAGCTTGCCAGTGTGAGAGGTCAAAGTAATTGGTCTGTAGCTGGTTTTGTCAGATTTAGGCTTTCCCTGTTTATGAACTGGAATGACACTCCTTCCACTTTACTGGCATACCTCCCTCAATCCAACATTTATTGAAGAGGTTGTGGAGTAGGGAAATGAAATTTGCTGGTAAATGTTTCAACATGTCATTAGAAACTACATATAATCCGACAGATGTTTTCTTGTTAGAAAGAGATAGTAATGCATCTCTTACTTTGTCCAGTGAAATTGGAGCGTTAATGCACGAACTATTGTCAGAGACTCGGTCAGTGCGTTCTGTTTTACTTTCTTCATCCGTTCTGTAGTTCCTGCCTTCAAGTGACAAGAGACAAGTGACAAGAGAGAGGGTGTGTGAGTATGCGCGCGCGCGCGCGCGCGCGTGTGTGCGTTTGGTGTGTGTGTGTGTGTGTGTGTGTGTGTGTGTGTGTGTGTGTGTGTGTGTGTGTGTGTGTGGTGTGTGTTTTGCGGTGAACTGCTTTTTATCATTTGAGTTTGTATTACTTTTGTTTTTATTTGAGTGTATTTTCTTCTTTCTCCTTGGTTGTCGTCCTGACATTGCAGCTAAATGTTCCTGATGAGCATGCTTTGTTCTTATATAGATGGCTTGATGAATAATAATGGAAACACTACTTATTCAATGTACCATCACACACACACACACACATCACACACAGAGTCAGACAGAGATAGGCACAGAGAGAGAGGGAGGGGGGGAGTAAGGGCAGACAAAGACAGGGAGACACAGACAGAGAGAGAGAGAGAGAGAGAGAGAGAGAGAGAGAGAGAGAGAGAGAGAGAGAGAGAGACAGAGACAAAGACAGAGAGAGAGCAGCAGCAGTACAAGAGTGAAAATTTCATTAACTATGGATTCTCAAAGTCCTTTCCCTGAAATCAATAGCACTGAGAAGGTCTGGCTTCAGCCTTTGTGATGAGGCCAACAGCACCCTCACCCCCAGAGTACTAGGTGCTGATCAGCTCTGGAAGGAAGACAGTCACAGTGCTGTGTTGTTGTCTTGTCGTGTTTTTCAACAGGGAACACGATGCCTTTTGTTTCATCGTGAAAAACCCGTTACTTTGGTAACTATATCGCTTTGATTACCTCTCTCTCTCTCTCTCTCTCTCTCTCTCTCTCTCTCTCTCTCTCTCTCTCTCTCTCTCTCTTCTCTTCTCTCTCTCTCTGTGCCTGTGTGGTGTGTGTGTGTGTGTGTGTGTGTGTGTGTGTGTGCGTGTGTGTGTGTGTGTGTGTGTTTGCGTGCGTGTGTGCGTGCGTGCGTGCGTGTGTGTGTGTGTGTATCTGTAAAAAACTACTATTGCAGCTTTCTCTAGAACTACTTCTGGACCCATGTCCTTCACAATAACAGCACTGTGGGTTACGGACAGGTAGACTGGTGTGTCCATCCACATGTTTCCCTTATAACATTTCTACTAAAACAGCAAAGAGACCCAAAAGGCAACTACAATACAATGGGCGGTAACCTCCAATACGACCCCAAAATAACCCCAAATAGCCTCCCATTTGAGAATGGTGTCCTTGTGGCTACTATTGCTCATATAAAAATAGATATGTTTTCTTTCGTAGCCGTCTGCATGTCATCCTTAGCTTTGCAGCAATAATTCAGCATTTTAAACCTTGTACTGATGGAAGACATGTTTTCTGCGCATTGTCTAAGGCTACATGCAAAACACTATTCATGCTTTGATTTGTTTTCACAAGAGCTTAAAAAACCCACACTCCATAAAAAAGAAAATATTATAAGCAGAAAAATACATAGTTCATAAACATGACAGCATTATAAGCAAAGAAACACATACTTCATAAGCATGACAGTATTATGAGCTTGAAATAAACACTTCAGAGGCATGGCAATATTATGAGCCTAAAATACACACTTCCTAAGTCTGACAGTATTGTGAACTTACAAACACCACACTTCCTAAGTCTGACAGCATTGTGAGTGTTAAAAAATGAGAGTATTATAAGCTGAAAAACCCGTCTGTATAGGCTTGGAGGTATGGCCAGTGTGGCATATAATCATAATCATTTCTTACTGAACTCATCACCTGAGTCTTGCCCACACAGTGACTAGGTGTCTGAGCTCTAATCTAATGTCCATATCACTGACCCCCGACACCTGTGACTCCTACAGAGATTACGAAACCTCTATGAATTGTTCTGATGCTGGTCTTCGCCAGTCGCACCAAGAATGACCTCTGATCTGGACTACAATCGTTAGGCCAACTTGGAAGCAGCTTTCGAAATGTGACAACTTAATCAAGATGATCCATGCGTCCTCAGCATATGATCCGCATCATTTGCATATAGCTGAAAGTATTGCTGCTGGGTAATTCAGTTGCCGCCATTGCAAATAATTACAGCTATGAGAAAATCAGCCGTTTTCAAATGAGCTGTCCACGCATGGACAGCATGGCTAATGGCGGCCACGACCTTCTGACAATGATATGCTGTTCACGTCCAGCACCAATAAGGAGACCAGTGGTGTCCGTGGCGGATGTCTTTTGATCACTCACTACTGAGGGAACTCCTGTTTTCTCTCTTCTTTTCATACAAAGAATTGGCACAGGTAAAACTTACAGACAAGCGTCTGAAAAAGTCTTGGAACTAAACACATTTCTTGCAGACTTCTTTCCATCTAGAGGAAAGCTGGTGGTATACATTGAGGTCAACGCAAAATAATGCAATGTGTTCTAGCTCTTTGATATTCATTATAACTTTTATCTATTAGTGACAGAAAAAGCATACGTTGTTTCCATGGACCTTACAAACTGTCACCACGTGGTGAACATATGGGAGGGAGCTAGCGCTGCACAGTTTGTTTTAACACTGTCCCTTCGTAAGTTTGCTGAAAACTGCACTTCAACGCGTGTGCTAAAACGACACACTTGCACTATTTGTTGTGCTTACCTGTGCTCGGTCTTGAGCTGTGTGTCGCGTTGGTCTGCCCTGCCCTCCTCCATGGCCTGCTGAAAGAGCATCTTGACCAGTCCGGCACTGAAGGACACAGGGTCGTCCGCCACCTCTCCGTTGCTGCCGTTCTCTTTGCCGCTGCCGGCGATAGCTGCTGCACCCGCTTGATGACGGGGATCGTGACTTGGCAGGGGGGGCAACTTCGGCGTGAGCTCTGACGGGTAGCTTTTGGGTGACAGCATTTGAGCAAACTGAGCAGAGTTAGGAACAGGCCCGGAAACGGCCTTTTGAGAAGCGCTACACGACTGGATGAATGGCGTTTGACCTGAATCTTCCATAACGAAGTCTCTAGCTAAGGTTGTCTTCTCTATCAGCCCGGCCTGGACATCGCCCGGCAAACAGATCCTCTTGAACTGGCCAGTGACTGCGCTGCTGCCAGAGCCCTTCTCTCCATCCTCCACACTCACCTCCCCATAGCTGCCTGGTCCGGACCTTGAGACGGGCGCAGAACCGTGTCTGTTCTCCACGTGGCAGGCATGCACAGGCATGGCGCCAGACTTCTGGTCCACTCCGGCCTTGGTAACGGAAGAAAACATGTCGCCATTGCTTGTCAGAAAGTCCAGACTGCTGCACGTGCTGGTCTCAGAAAATCTACGCGTCAGCCTAGCGCCTGCTGGCCTCTCTGCCTGAAGCGATGTCTGGCAGGCGTTGGTCTCCTGGAAACTGACACGAGGATCCGAGCATCCTGTGGGCTGCACGACTGGACGAAAACCATTGTCAGGGTGCATCAGTTTGGAGCCCAGACTTGAAACAGGAAGACCAGAGGCCGGGTGCCGAGCAGAGGAACAGTGACGTAAGCCTGGCGCGTCCATCATCGTGGCTAAGTGTGCGCTGCCAGAGCTGGGGGGATGCTCCGTCATTGCAGCATGCGACTGAGAGGGTAAGGGAAAAGGCTGTGGGGGAAAGTCAGTGTCTAGATGCTTCACTTCTATGTTCTCCTGATCATCACCGGGACAGTTTTCTCTGCAGCTCCCCATGGTAGTGAAGTTCCTTTGAATGTCACCGGTAACAAAGCTTTGGGGATCATCACCAGGGGGGAGGCTTTCATCAACACTACCAGCTGAAGACTTGCCTTGACCGTCACCAGAGGCTGGAATTCTGGAGCCATTGCTGGTGGCAAAGTTTGGGGAACCATTAGTAGTGGCAAAGTTTGGGGAGCCATTAGTGGTGGCAAAGTTTTGGGAACCATTGCTGGTGGCAAAGTTTTGGGAACCATTGCTGGTGGCAAAGTTTTGGGAACCATTGATGGTAGCAAAGTTTGGGGAACCATTGCTGGTGGGAAAGCTTCCTTTCCCATCGCCAGTGCCACAGTTGCCCTGCCTGCCACCAGCGCTGACATGTGCCCACCCATCGCCAGCACCGAGGTGTCTCCGCCCCTCCAGGCTGCCTCGCTGTGCAGGGCCGCTGCTCCTCACGCCCCTGTCTCCCGTGCCGCCATCGCCGACACGTTCCTCACCTCCGTCACCAGGCGGCCTCCCTGCCACATCGGCAGTGACGCACTTTCCCGGCACGTCACCAGCGGGGAAGCTTCCCCGGCCGTTGTGAGGGAGCCCTTTGCCTTGGCTGCTCTCCGTGGAAAAGTGTCGCTGACCATCCCTGGCAGGGAAGTGGCCCGGCTCCTCCCCAGCCAGCACGTTGCTTTGGTCAGTGCCTGCAGCAAAGCTGTCCTCCTCCTCCTCACCACAGCGGCCAGGGGTCAGGCTGTCTGCACACGTGCCGGCCACAGTCTGGTCATGCTGGTGGTGCTGGAGATCCCCTTCTCCGGTCATGGTGGACGCATTCTCCATGCTCCTCTCTTTCTCCAGCGCCTTCTCTTTCTCTAACGCCTTCTCCATCTCCAGCGCCTTCTCCTTCTCGACTTTGGGGATGCGGCCCATCTTCACGGCTTGAAACAAAGAGAGAGAGAGAGAGAGTAAATGGAAACCCAGGCAAGGTCAAAGTACAGCCATGTATGCCACAAATGAATAGAGACAGAACAGACAGAGATGCGTAACATAGAAGATATCAAATGACAACCCTGTAAACATGTTATTTATATACAGTCCATTATCTGCGAGATGTACTCTTGGTGAACTTGTTTCTATGTCTTTTGATGACTCAAATATTTGCAATCAATGAAGAACGTCTTTTAGCAACTTTGCACAGATGCACACACGCAGCCACGCGTGCGCGCGCGCCACACACACACACACACACACACACACACAAACACACACACACATCTAATGTCACTTTGAGTGAACAGACGTAAAATCGAAGCAACAACACCAACAGCAACACACATACGCACACAAGCATCTTTATTGTTTTTATATCTATCTATCTATCTATCTATCTATCTATATATATATACAATATATATATATATATATATATATATAATATATATATATATATATATATATATATATATATATATATATAGCGCACAACCTTAACACATGATTACTGAAAGGATTTTCAGTAACAAGGTTGCATGAAATTCGGTTTGCTTCAGCCGAACATTTAAGACAAGATTAATCATTTTGACTGAGACAAAGAGGTAGATCCATGCCTCGTCAGCATGTGACCCTGCATGCCTACAGAAACAGGAGTACATCTTCAGAGATAAAAAAAAATAATGCCTTAATCTTTTGAATCAGTGAACATTCAGCTTCTAGTAAGTCCACTTGTGCTTGTATTTTTCTGGAGAGTTCTGGGGAATATGTTTTAAATACAAGAGGATATTTTTCAGACACGTGTTTCCACCATTTTCTGTGGTGTAAAACAGCGTAAAATATTCGAACATTTTCTGATCTCGTAATCTGCTGACCCGGGTTCGAATCTCATTCAAGAGGATTTTTCCTCTGGAGTTAACATCAGTGCCGACTCCACTACCCACAAAAGTCCTTCAGATGAGACTATAAACCGAAGTCCCGTGTGCAAACGGACACAGAACATCTTGCGCACAAGTTAAAACCCGTTCAGCTTTTCGAAAAAGTAGGCCATTGTGTGCCGAGATAACGGATGACAAAACTGACAAAACTGCATACACAAGGGGACTAGATGTAAAAAATACATGAGTGCTTACTCCATCATCCTCAAAAAAAGAACAAAATAAATGTAAATAAACAAACAAAATGAGGTGTGAAACGACTACGAATCTGATACGCCTCCTAAGGACAGACAAGCATGTTCAAATGCTGTGGTCCTGTCACAAACCACTTTTATGAAAAACTTCCGCAAAAGAATAGTATCAGTCGAAATGATTAACTTGAAGGGTATTTTCAGAAACGGGGGACGGATAGCTCAGTGGTCAGAGCACTCGCTTGCCTCAAACTAAGGTTAAGCAGCGTCGAGCGTGGTTACCAAGTGGATGGGTGACCGTTTGTACGCCTTGGCTTCAGTACAGTTCCCCAGTTCACCCAGCTGTAAATGGGTATCTGCCCTCTTTAGGGTCGGGGAAGGTAAAGCAGCGAGGGAGAGAAGATGGGCGCCGCCCTCAATATGCTGGTCCCCTAGAGAAGCTGAGGTCTCTGACACCTCGCTCCCTAACAACCACCTAGGTTTTGGGACACCTTTGCCTTGTATCTATATTCAGAAACACCAGAAAGCGTCTGGTTGTCTGCCCCTGATTCTAGTGAGCTTGAGACACGATGTGTTTAAAGTGCAGCTGATGGGAGACAACCGAGAAAAAATGTGCTCTGTTCTTTTTTTTTTAATGCTTCAAATGCTGTTACTGAAAGATTTTATTTTCCAGATTTTGGTATTTTGTTGAATCTTTGGCAGATCATTTTCATTCTGATGAATAAGATCTAACTGAATATTTGCACCTGTTTTCCTCTGCTTTTTATGTGCTAAATAATACCATAAAATTCTTCAAGAAAGGAACTTTCAGTCACCCAGCATTTCTACATTAGCTGAATGAAAACAAGAAACGCACACAAAAACTTCGATTTTTGGTCATGCTATAGATTTTTAGATAAACTGAATCAGTGACAAGATTTCCCAATACATTTTTGGCCTCTCACCAGATCTTTCGATAGACAAAATACAGGACAATATTTCACAAGAACTCAAGTTTTGGTCATTCACCAGATCTCTAGATATATAGACTACACACATGGCAATATTTCACAAGACCTCATTTTTTTGTCACTCATTAGATCTTCAGACAGGCATAACACATAACAATATTTCACAAGAACTTTTTTTGGGGGGGTGGGGGGGCACTCGGTAGATCTTCAGTCAAGGTAAACAAACTATGAAAAGGTAAAGGTGTCCCACAACCTCTGAGGTCTTGTAAGGGAGCGAGGCATCAGAGGCCTCAGCTTCTCTAGGGGGCCAGCATATTGAGGGCGGCGCCCATCTCCTCTCCCTCGCTGCTTTACCTTCCCTGACCCTAAAGAGGGCAGGTACCCATTTACAGCTGGGTGAACTGGGAGGATTGTACTGGAAGCCAAGGCGCGCAAACGGTCACCCATCCTCTTGGTAACCCACGTTCAATTGCTGCTTAACCTTAGCTTAGGGAGAGCGAGTGCTCTGACCACTGCATTGAACTATACTGCCTTTAAAAAAAATTCAACACAATTTCACGGGAGACATTTTCAGTCACCCTCAGCAGAGGGATGTTCAGATCAGCAGCCAGCCTGCCAGCCTGCCAGCCATACCTTCCACAGCCATGCCCAGCTCCAGACACCGCCGGAAGCGACAGGCCTTGCAGCGGTTCCGGTTGTCTGGACTGATGATGCAGCAGCCCCCAAAATAGCACCGGTACTTGTCTCCCTTGGGGATGCTCCGCTTGTAAAAACCCTGCCCGCACGTCATCCACACCATTAACTACAAGCATTCTTGGGGGGGGGGGGGGGGGGGAACCAAAACTGTCTTACTTTTTTGTTTTGGTCTTTTTTTTAAATGTCGTCTGACTTCATCCTTGCTTAAATACGTAGTGTGTGACCTTAAGATAATACCGATGTATTGTAGAAGCTGTTTTGATGTTTTTGTTGTGTTTTGTCCTTCGGGTGTTTTCCTTCGTCGGCTAGAGCTCTGAGGTCACCAATGGTGAGATTTTATGTGTACGTGACCAGGGTGTTTTTTTCCCACCATGAAGGCAGCTGCATTCTGACTTGTGGAATAAACGCGTTCACTATTACCAGTCAGTGGTGACTGAAGTTTCCTTTTCATGGTGTCTCTTGTTCTTATGTCCATGTCGCCGGAATGGTTGTCACTGTTTGTGAAATGATGTAGCTACGTTGCTTGTGGGACTGTTTCGAAAGCATTTCTTTCGTTTTACTACAAAAGACTGACTGTGGTTTATATCTTAGTCAAGGTGAATCACAACACACCCGTGTGTCTGTTTTCAGCCCTTTTGCCTGTCGTTGCACTGCCTTTCTAGCGTTGAATAACAGGACAGAAGAGAGAGAGAGAGAGAGAGAGAGAGGAGAGAGAGAGAAGAGAGAGAGAGAGGAGAGAGAGAGAGAGAGAGAGAGAGAGAGAGAGAGAAGAGAGAGAGACGACATACAGACAGATAAACAAACAGATAGACAGAAATAAACAGATATAGATAAATGGACGGACGGATGGATGAATGGATGGATGGATGGATGGACTGACGGACACACACACACATAAATAGATTGATGGATGATGATGGATGGATGAGCACACACAGAGTCTAATATCACTAAACATGAAAAGACAGACAGAGAGAGACAAAGACACAGGCATACATATAGACAGACAGATAGATAAACAGATAGACAAGCAGACACACAGAGGGACACAGAGAGAGAGAGTGTGTGTGTGACTTAAGAGACAGAGTCAGAGACACAGACATGCAGACAGATAGAGACAGCAGAGAGATAGGGAATGTCTATGACTGAAAGAAGGACAGACGGAATGACTTGTAGCGGGCAAAGATACAGAACCCAGGCCTGACACTGGGCCAGCCGATCCGCCCTTCACCATGACCACAGCCACCAAGAGAAGGGACTCGGCAGAAAGCGATGAACAGTTCCTTCCATCTGCTGCAGGAAATCCACTCTGATTGAAAAGCCTTGCTGTTGTCTATAAATCATGAGACTAGAAACCCAGGTCCCGTGTGCGAACGCACGCAGAACATCTTGCGCACACGATAAAATCCTGTTCCGGTTTTTCGGAAGAGTAGGCCGTTGTGTGCCGGTGGGAACAGATGACAATTTACAAAACCGCATTCATACGGGGACTAGATGTAAAAAAAAAAAGAAGCACATAAGTTCCCTGAGTGCCCACATAAGTGCCCACATAAGTGCTTTTTCCATTATCCTCGATATAAAAGAATTTTTTTAAATCATCATCATTTTCTAAGCTGAACAGAACAGGTGCAGGAAAATGCCTTTAGATCGCCGTGTCAATCTGGACCTCAACCCACAGGGCGATAAATAAATGTTCCTGAACCTTGACCTTAACTATAACATTCTGTACCAACAATTTCCAGGCGATGTAACGTTTCCTGGCTTCAGACAGCCGGGCATTAACGCTTAATTAAACACTGGACCTAACCCTGAAGTCGGAATGTGGTTACAGTACTATCTCCACGATGGGGAAACAATGGTCGCATACACAAAATCTCACCATTGATGGACCGGGGAGCTCTAGCCGAGGTAACACGTAAAACAGCAAACAAAACGACTGATGAGTAATAATAATAATAATAACAATAATAATAATGATGATAATAATAATAATTATTATTATTATAATTATAATAATAAATGGAACTTATATAGCGCTATATCTTGCAAAGACAAATCAAAGCGCATTAGTACCGTATTATTCTTTCAATCACGGTGATTTTCTCTTTTCTTTGCTGTTTGGGGATCAAGGCCACAACTGAAATTTTTAAAAAACACATGTATACTACATAGATACTACATGTGTCTTTTTCTACAGAAAACTCAAAACCATTATGATAACAGTCTTGGTTGTGTTTCATGAAATCTTGTGCACATGATTTCCACAGCACATCCCCGTTTGGTTTTTAAAGAGGAAGGCTGATCCAGACATCAGCATACCAAACGAGGTGTGTCAGCTTGGAGGGACATGTCGAACAAATCCCACTCCATAATACTGAAGACAGAAGGAGCGAAGCAATAACAGAAGAGCCCTGATATCGATAATTTTAATATATATATAATATATATATATATATATATATATATATTATATTATTAATTTTGTCGGAGCCCTCCAGGGCCCAACTGCATGCTGGGTACGCTCGTGTCACCCATGCCACTGGCCAAGGTGACCAAATCGTTTGCAGCAGATGGGGTTTTCAAGTGCGCAGAAGATGTGTGCACTCTTGCCCGTGGGTCAGTGGTTTACAACCTCAGCCAAAGGCCGCGCAGGGGAAGAGATAGGGAAGAAGCATTATCATGACCACCAGCAGAAACTGTACGGCACGGTGGATGACCTGCAGGCAACTGCTGAATTCCTTAGAAGATCTGGTCTCACAACATAACCCAGGCAACGCAAAGAAGAAGAATGACCACCAGGGGGAACCTCCCTGCCCCCCCCCCCCCCCCACCAACACACACACGCACACCACCACACACACACACACCACACACACACACACACAAAAGAAGGGAAAAAAAACAGAGCGGAGTCTTGAACCCACAACATCAATTGCTGTCAGCTTACGAGTTGCACACTCTAACCACTAGGCCGTTTCATCCTCCATCCCCCTTTTTTTTCTCTCCTTTTTCGTTTGCAGAAGAAAGGAATCGCGATCAAGTTCGTGATATTGCTGGCTGACGAACAATCCAACACTCTCAGAATAGCGCAATCATCCCGGCAGCTGCGACCATCACCAGCAGCAAACCGATCAGCCAGACAGCCACCTCCCTCCCTCTCTCTCTCTCTCTCTGGTATTTTCTTTCTTTCTTTCTGCTTCTCTGTCTGTATTTTTCTTTCTGTCTGTCTGTCCTTCTTTCTGTCTGTCTTTTTCTTCATTTTTTTCTGTCTGTTGTTCTCTCTGTCTGTCTCTCTGTTTTATTCTTTCTCTCTGCCTGTCTGTCTTTTTCTTTTTTTCTATCTGCCTGTCTTCCTTTCTGTCTGCTGCCTGTCTTTCTTTCTGTCTGTCTGTCTTTTTTTCTTTCCCTCTGTCTGTCTTTTTCTTCTTTCTTTCTGTCTGCCTGTCTGTCTTTTTCTTCTTTCTGTCTGTCTGTCTTTCTTTCTGCCTCTCTGTCTTTCTCTTCTTTCTTTCTGTCTTTCTTTCTGCCTCTCTGTCTGTCTTTCTCCTCTTTCTTTCTGTCTGTCATTCTGTCTGTCTTGTTCTTTCTTTCTTTCTCTCTGTCTGTCTGTCTTTCTCTCTGTCTGTCTGTCTTTCTTTCTGTCTGTCTTTTTCTTCTTTCTGTCTGTCTGTCTTTTCTTCTTCCTGTCTGTCTTTCTGCCCTGCCTGTCTTTCTGTCTGTCTGTCTGTCTGTCTGTCATTCTGTCTGTCTTTTTCTGTCTTTCTTTCTGTCTGTCTGTCTGCCTTCACTTCTTTCTTTTTTTCGTTTTTTCCTATTTCCTTAATTTCATCTCCCTCAACTTTC
>CM054148.1:5208636-5223636 GCA_028751875.1 Rapana venosa
GCCATAAAACCCACACAATACCAGCACATACACACACACACAACACACACACACACTAAAAAGAACATGTACTCTAAACAGCAAACGTAAAGCAGCATCGAGTTGTATCCAATATCCATTCAAGCCAGAAACAATCAAAGAAGAAGAAGAAGAAGAAGAAGAAGAAGAAATCAACAAAATGAAAACAACATTAACAAAAAGAAAACAAAGACAAGGCCAAAAACCCTAGTGTTGGGATACAACAACAAAACATATCAGAAATGCGTGTACTTGCGTTTTGTTTTGTGAAGTCTTGTAAGGAACTGGTCTTTGCTTTGCAGCTGTCACTAGAGAGCATTCCAGAAATAAATGCCAGAGAGAGGTAAAGCTGGATTGGCATAGGTCAATACAAGGACAAGGAAGACCAACATTAATTCCTGACAGGTTGTGTTGTTTGCGATTATCGTAAAGTAGGAAATGACGTAGGTACCTACGTCACGCGTTGATAAGTTTATACATGAATATTGCTTTACTTGATTTCACTTGGAAAGTTGCTTTACCTTATTTCAGTTGCAATAATATTGCTTTATTTGATTTCACCTGGAATATTGCTTTGTTTGATTTCAGTTGGAATGTTGCTTTGTTTGATTTCAGTTGGAATATTGCTTTGTTTGATTTCAGTTGGAATATTTGCTTTGTTTGATTTCAGTTGGAATATTTGCTTTACTTGGTTTCACCTGGAGTATTGCTTTCATTTCAGTTGGAATATTGCTTTGTTTGATTTCAGTTGGAATATTGCTTTGTTTGATTTCAGTTGGAATATTGCTTTGTTTGATTTCAGTTGGAATATTGATTTGTTTGATTTCAGTTGGAATATTGCTTTGTTTGATTTCAGTTGGAATATTTGCTTTACTTGATTTTACCTGGAGTATTGCTTTGATTTCAGTTGGAATATTGCTTTGTTTGATTTCAGTTGGAATATTGCTTTGTTTGATTTCAGTTGGAATATTGCTTTACCTGATTTCACTTGGAATATTGCTTTCATTTCAGTTGGAATATTGCTTTGTTTGATTTCAGTTGGAATATTGCTTTGTTTGATTTCAGTTGGAATATTGCTTTGTTTGATTTCAGTTGGAATATTGATTTGTTTGATTTCAGTTGTCTTTCTTGGCGCAAAATATTAAGCGTCGTTAGTCTTTTGTGAATGAATGAATGAATGAATGAATGAATGAATGAATGAATGAATGAATGAATGACCTTTATTTATAATAGTATCAATGATGCATAACCATTATCCAAAGATGTCCGTTTCCTTTATCTACATTGCAAACAATGTTATCTTTTCCAATAGCAATACAGATCTTATTCCTTATTCACACACACACACATACACACACACACACACACACACACACACACACACACACACGCACACGCAGGAACGTACGCACGCTCCCACACACACACACTTTTACTCAAGCCGATACAGGGTCATAATATTATAACACCTGTTTCCCTCCCTCTTTTCTCCTTAAGTCCATTGTTTCACCCATGACTTTTGCCAAGTTGGTAATGACGGTTTCACTCATTTGTTGACGTAAAGGCGGATTAAGGTTTCCTTGTAAGTGAGGAAACTGTCAGTGCGTTGTCTGGGCAACTCTTGTCCATCCCTATACATCTAGTCAGTTGATGTTGTGGCATGGGTCTTTGAAAAGAAAAGAGTCCAAGCCTCTGCTCCTTCCCCAAGCCCCTGTGATGCTTGCCTCAAGTGGCCAGCTCTGTGGGGTGGAAGTGTAATGCATTTTTACCAACAGTAAGATAAGCCTCAAGACAAAGATCCATGTTTTGAGAGCCTACGTATGGTCCATTCTTCTGTACGGATGTGAGTGCTGGACCCTAGCCAAGGACACAGAACAGCGACTAGAAGCAGTGGAAATGTGGTTCATCCGGAGAATCATGAAAGTCTCATGGACAAAAAGAAAAACAAATGCAGAAGTAATGGAAATGGCTGGGTACAAGAGATCCCTTCTCAACATCATCAGAGAAAGACAGATCAAATTTTTCGGCCATATAATCAGGGCTGACGGACTAGAGAAACTGTTATGGAGTGGCAAAATCTGTGGAAACAAGAGCAGAGGAAGACAACGCACAAAATTCAGACAGCTTAAACAAATTCGCAACGAATAAAGAGGGCACCAACAATGAGCTCATGAGAGGGACCGAGAACAGGGAATAATGGAGAGCCATGATCGTCGAGTCTGCAGGACCAGACCGGACACTTGAAGAAGAAGATAGCATTCTACTCAGAGTGTTTGTACCGCGTCACCAAGAGGTGGGGCAGGGTCTCCTTGGTATTTCCTCTGTCCCTTGTTGAAGGCTGCCCTGAGAGGATGACAACCACTGCTTAGTAGATGTGGCTCATCAAGTTCCAAGGAAAATGTTGGTCACCTGGAACCAGTTAAGCTCTATCGAAGTAGTCACCAAACTGTCTGATAGTGGCCTTGATGTTGGAGTAGGGCAGTCTCACGGCGGACTTAGAAGAATAAGAGCTGTAGAAATGAGGTGCTTCCAAAGACTCTAAGTTATGTACAGTACGATGATGTGGGTTTCTTACTTTTGATGCAACAAGTGGGTTAAAAGGTGACTTTTGAAGTGTGTTAGTGATTGGTGTTGTCTTAATGTTGCTGTTGTTGTTGTGCGTTCCCTAGCTTAACACTCTGGGGGTCACCCAGAATGTGCAGTCTGACTCACTCATCCCATCTGGAAATCACAGTGAGATTGAAACTGCATTCTGAATGAGAAGTTTGCGTGTATGACTGTTTATAAGTACCTTACCATATAGGCAGGCATACTCTGACTTCAGAGGATTTTTTTCTCCTTTAAAGGAGAGTGCAGGTTGTTACGTTAGAGCTTGTCATGGCTGAGCAATCTCAACACAACATTTTACAACAGAACAACATTTTAGTGTAGGCCTTGGCAATTAGCTGACATCGATAATTGACATAGCTTTTGGTCCGGGCCAGTGTTGTCTAAATGAAATTGGAAGGGAGTTCCACAGCATAGGGCTAGATTTATATTTTGAACAATCTATTTTTGGGATTGGGACACTCGGCTTTTCAGTATTTCTGGAATGATTCATTGGGAACTTGTCTTTTAAGAATTAGGGAACAGTTCCTGTCATCTTAAACATTATGAGGCCTTTGTTAAATCTTAGTCTTTGGTGTAGGAGAAGAATATTTATATGAGGATAATCCACTTCCAGCAATCTAGGTTGCTGGTTTTTTCAAAAGGACCAGTTTGAAGATACGTTTAAAAAGACTTGGTAGCAGTTTCATAGTGTTTGCACTAGCAGAATCCCACAGGGTTGAAGCATAATGTATTGAGGATTGTATATAAACTTGAAAGAACAGTTTCCTTGAAAGAAAGTCGAGAAAATGTTTTATTTTAGTCAACTGGTATACTCTTTGGGACATGTATTTGCATAGATGGGATATGTGATAGTACCAGCAGAGAATTTCATTGACTGTTACTCCTAGAACTTTGTGGTGAGAGGTTTGTTCGATTGCTTCCTTTTTAATATGGATTGGAGAAAGTTTATGATATAACTTTTGTTGCTTTTGTATGGTGGTGATAAATGCATTTTGTTTTTTGGGGTGTATAGACATGTGGTTCAGTTCAGTCCATTTTGCAAGATCATCAGCGCTTTTTTGTAATGTCTTTGTAAGAGAGTGAAATGTCAGTATCCCTCGTATGAATGATTGTGTCGAAAAACAAAACCACAAAAACAAAAACAACAAGATTTCCTAAACCAAACAAAACACCACCATCCCCTCTCACACAACAACAACAACAGCAACAACCACAAGAACAGCTTTTGTTTCCAAGAGGAGTTAGCCACAACGGGCATGCACAGTTCACATCATCAGCATGCAGGAAACACCGACAGCAAATAAAGATGAACAATAAAACAATAGAAGCAGCTTCCCGACAGCAAGAATAGCGAGGAACCAAACACAGATGGAGGCCAGCTTCCCACACCGCCACCGCCACTAGTGCTATGGGGGGGAGGGGAAGGAACAACACAAAACCCAACACAAAACCCCAACACCAAAACCCCAACACCAAACCCCAACACCAAAACCCAACACCAAACCCCAACACCAAAACCCAACACAAAACCCAACACAAAACCCAACACAAAACCCAACACAAAAAACCCAACACCAAAACCCAACACCAAAACCCAACACCAAAACCCAACACCAAAACCCCAACACAAAAACCCAACACCAAAAACCCAACACCAAAACCCAACACCAAAACCCAACACCAAAACCCAACACCAAAACCCAACACCAAACCCAAACAACCAAAACCCAACACAAAAAACCCAAACAACACAAAACCCAACACAAAACCCCAACACAAAAACCCAACACCAAAACCCAACACCAAAACCCAACACAAAAACCCAACACCAAAACCCAACAGACCAAACAAAAATTTCTCTACTCTCAGGGTTTATAGTCTAGGTGAATCCCTGGGTGTGAGCTGAGGGACGTCCAAAAACAACTGTCTGTCTATCTGTCTGTCTGTCTATCTATCTGTCTGCCTGTCTGTCTATCTGTCCATCTATCTGTCTATCTGTCTGTCTATCTGTCCATCTATCTGTCTGTCTACCTGCCTGTCTTTCTGTCTATCTATCTGTCTGTCTGTCTATCTGCCTGTCTGTCTGTCTGTCTACCTGTCTGTCTGCCTGCCTGTCTGTTTCTCTGTCTGTCTGTCTGTCTGTCTGTCTGTCTGTCTCTCTCTCTCTCTCTCTCTCTCTCTCTCTCTCTCTCTCTCTCTCTCTCTCTCTCCCACCCCCACACCCTTCCTCTCAACCAAGAGCTAGATTTGTGTGGGTTTTTGTTTAATCCAAACTATTAGACCATACTCTATAAACCTTCTATAACTAAACCTCGTCAATTAAAAACTCTCACTCGTTCAACGACAGGCCATTTTTCCTTCTTCCCCTCACTTCCTCTTCCTTTCACTACTCTACTCTATAGAATCCAGTTTTGTTTTTTTCTTTTTCTTTGAATGGGGAGATATTTTTTTAATTTATTTTATTTATTTATTCTTCTATATCGAGGATAATGGAATAAGCACTTATGTGCTTTTTTACATCCAGTTCCCGTGTGTATGCGGCATTGTTAAGTCTGTCACCTGTTCTCACCGGCACACAATGGCCTACTCTTACGAAAAGCGGAACAGGATTTAACGTGTGCGCAAGATGTTCTGCGTGCGTTCGCACACGGGACCTCGTTTTATAGTCTCATCCGAAGAACTTTTGGGGAGAGTGGAGTCTGCATTGATGTTAACTCCAGGGGAAACTATTCCCCTTGAACGGGAATCGAACCCGGGTCGTCAGATTGCCAGCGCAATGTTCTGACCACTAGGCTATCCCGCCCCACAGAGAGAGAGAGAGAGAGAGAGAGAGAGAGAGAGAGAGAGAGAGAGAGAGAGGAGAGAGAGAGAGAGGATGAGAGAGAGAGAGAGAGAGAGAGAGAGAGAGAGAAGAGAGAGAGAGAGAGAGAGAGAGAGAGAGAGAGAGAGAGAGAGAGAGAGAGAGAGAGAGAGAGAAGAGAGAGAGAGAGAGAGAGAGAGAGAGAGAGAGAGAGAGAGAGAGAGAGAGAGAGAGGCTGTTGGATAGTATTCAGCACGACCTCCAGGAGTTATTGCGTGTCTTGCAGACTGTCTGGTGGTGCGTGGTTGCGGGGGTGGGGGGGGGGGGGATTAGGGGAGGAGGCCACAGGCCCGAGCAGTGTTGGTTCTGGCTAGGGGAGGGGGGGGGGGGGGGGGGGGGGGGGACAGGGGGGAGGGGGGTTCGGGTCTTGGAAATGCTTGTCAAAAGACCCGTGAAGCAGCGGTACTGGCAGCCAGTAGCTGGTGTCAGGCGTGTGACATTGTACTGCATCCATTGTTTCAGGTAGTGAGAGAGAGAGAGAAGAGGTGGGAGGGTGGGGTTGGATGGAGGTGGGGGGTGGAGGAGATGGAAAGAGAGAGGGGGAGAGAGAGAGGAGGAGGGAGAGAAAGAGAGGGAGAGGGAGGGTGGGAGAGAGTGAGAGAGGGGGGGTTAAGGGAAGGAGAGAGACAGAGAGACAGAGCAAGAGAAAGAGAGACAGACAGAGAGAGACAGAGATAGAGACAGAGCGCAAACGATCACCAAGTAAGGGGCAAGATGTAGGACAAAGGCAGCCGTGTGTAGCAGTGCTGTTGCTGTTGCTATTATTATTAGTATTATTTGTAGTAACCTTATCCTCAAACAAGCTGTGACACTGTCTGCACCAATGCATCGATTCACAACCCAGGTGCAGGCTCTACATTAATAATAAAGATATAGGCCACCTTGACAACGTGGCGTTAAAACACACACACACACACACACGCACCACACACACACACGCACGCACACACACACACACTCACACACGCACACACGCACGCGCACACACTGCTCGAGCTATGAAATAAGTCAGTCACGAAACAAACCTTTCCTCTCTGTAACAAGAGTGCAGAAACCACCTCGCGTTACACACACACACACACACACACACACACACACACACACACACACACACACACACACACACACACACACACACACACTCACACACGCACTGGGGACGGGATAGCTCGGTAGTCAAAGCGCTCGCTTTTCCCCAACCAATGTTAAGCAGCGTCGAGCGTGGTTACCACTTGGATGGGTGACCGTTTGCGCGCCTTGGCTTCAGTACAGTCCCCCAGTTCACCCAGCTGTAAATGGGTACCTGCCCTCTTTAGGGTCAGGGAAGGTAAAGCAACGAGGGAGAGGAGATGGGCGCTACCCTCAATATGCTGGCCCCTGGAGAAGCTGAGGTCTCTGATGCCTCGCTCCCCTATGAGCACATAGGTTGTGGGACACCTTTACCTTTCCATATAATAATAATAATGTATGGAATTTATATAGCGCTGAATCTTGTAAAGTAAACAAATCAAAGCGCTTGCATTCAAATCATTCATACGCATGCAACCATCCATAAATATCAAGATAAACAAATATAAAAAATGTATATACACAACACACTTAGGTGGGGGTGGTGGAGGTGAAGGCAGCTATTGACAAGTAGGAACAGACAACAGGGGAAGATCTCAAATAGAGTATAAGTGCGTATTGAGGCTAGATTTGAAAGAATCAAAAGAAGGCTTTTGGCGAAGTGGAAGAGGGAGGTCGTTCCATGTGGAGGGACCGGAAACATAGAAAGAGCGACGGCCAACAGTGGTTTGTTTAAATCTGGGTGTTCGAAAGCACAACGTATCTACAGCTGAACGAAGGGAACGGGACGGAGTGTACAGGTGAAGACACTTACAGAGATAAGAAGGTGCAGATTTGTGGAGACATTTGAAACAAAGGGTATTAATCTTATACTTTAATCTTTGTGAGACAGGCAGCCAGTGAAGAGATCGCAAAAGAGGAGTGATGTGTTCAGATTTTTTCTTTCTAAGGACCAGTCGAGCTGCAGAGTTTTGTATGCGTTGAAGGGAGTGGATGGATGATGCCGGCAAACCAGCCAAGAGAGAACTACAGTAGTCCAGTCGAGAAAGAATGAGAGACGTGACAAGTTTGGATGTTGCTTCAGTAGACAGATACTTGCGAATTGCACTTATGCGCCGTAATTGATAGTAGCAAGATTGGCAGGTCTGGATGATGAATTTTGTCATAGAGAGTGTGTTGTCAAGGACCACACCTAGATATTTCACTGAGCTGGACAGAGGAACCGACGTATTGCTGATTTCCACTGAAGTCGTTGTGATGGAGGAAAGTTTATGTTTGGTCCCCATGAGCATGGCTTCCGTTTTATCAGCATTTAGCTGTAACTTATTTTGGGTCATCCAGTTTTGAATGTCTAGAAGGCAGAGGGCCATATTTGTCAGGAGGGAAGGCAGATTTTCAAGGGTATTGCTACATTGAAGCTGAGTGTCATTGGCATAGAAATGATGATCCATATGATGGTGGTTTATTATGTGTGAGAGTGGAGCAGTATAGAGAGTGAAGAGAACAGGACCCAGAACTGATCCCTGTGGGACTCCACATTCTAGTTTGACAGGTTTTGATTGAATTTTGCTGACAATAACTTTCTGGTATCGGTTTGTGAGGTATGAACTAAACCAGGTGAGGGCAGTGCCATTAATACCAAACATATTCTGGAGGCGAGAAAGAAGAATTGAGTGATCTATAGTGTCAAAGGCAGCAGATAGGTCGAGAAGAGTGAGGAGGGAGATTCTCCCTGCATCAGCAGCAAGTAGAAGTGTATCTAAAGTGTGGACTAGGGTGGTTTCGGTGCTGTGGTTGGCGCGATAGGCAGATTGAAAAGGGGGAAGGAGATTATTGGAATGAAGGTGGTTGTTGAGTTGTTTTAGAACAACTTTTTCAAGTACTTTGGAGATGAAAGGTAAGTTAGAGACAGGTCTGTAATTCTTTAAAATGTTGGGATCAAGGTCATGCTTTTTTAGTAGAGGTGTGACTATTGCGGTTTTGAGAGCTGATGGAAAATTTCCTGACAGAAGAGATGAGTTTACTATTTCGGTGACAGAGGGTACAAGTTGTGGAAGGCATTGTGAGAAGACAGGAGCAGGTATGGGATCAAGATCGCATGATTTGATCGTCATTTCATATACAAACTCGTTCCTCGGCTAGAGCTCTGATGGTCAACAACGGTGAGGTTTGGCGGTGTGATATATTCAATACTGCTGTCTCGATCTCATGCGGCAAACACACACACACACACACACACACACACACACATACATATATACATACATACATACATACATACATACATACATACACACACATGCTTAGACTAAGATGAGTCTGGAAACTGTAAGTTTTATCTACCTCTCTGTAACCAATTGTATCAATATCTGCGTGAAATTCAGGCTGCTTCAATCCGCGGGAGAGCGCGTCGCCACAAGAGCAGCGCCACCCTTTTGTTTCTTTTTTTCATTTTCCTGTCTGCATGTGAATTTGTTTTCCTATGAGAGTGGCTTCTATCTCTATAGATTGTTGCCAGAGACAACTCTCTTGTTGCCGTGGGTTCTTTTAATATGTGCGCTAAATTCGTGTAGCACACAGGACCTCGGTTTATCAACTCATCTGAAAGACTAGCACCCGGACCATTACTCACGGTCTAGTGAAAAGTTTGGGGCCCAAACAGGGATCGAACTACCACACATTTCGAGTACGGACTTTTGGCTTTCTACACAAGTGCGTTAGCTCCAGACCACAGTCGAGTCAAGTCAAGTCAAGTCAAGTCAAGTCAAACACACTTCCATCACCCCATGAAGGGCAGTTACAGTACTGACAGGCCCATTGATGGGAATCATGATCTCGAAAAGACACAAGAAAGCTACATTTCATACTGGCTTACACAGTCCAAGACAACTTCAAATAAGATCATTTCATTGCATTTACTTTCATGTATTCTTATATTTCGAGGATAATATAAATAAGCACTCGTGTGTTTTTTTCTATATCCAGTCCCCGTGTGTATGCAGTTTTGTCTAATTTTGTCATCCGTTCCCACCGACACACAATGGCCTACTCTTCCGAAAAGCCGAACGGGTTTTAACGTGTGCGTAAGTTGTTCTGCGTATTCTGTTAATGATGATCGGTAATACAAAAAAAAACAAAAACCAACGTTGATAATACATTCGATTTTAGACTTTGTTCATGTGACATACATTTCCTAGAGTTCTTCTTCCTCTTCTTTTTCTTCTCATTCTGCTTCTCCTCCTCCTCTTCCTCCTTCTTCTTCTTCTTCTTGTTGGTCTTGTTCTTGTTCTTCTTTCCCCCTCCTCCTCCTCCCCTTCTCCTCCTCCTCCTTCTTCTTCTAACCTAACGAATGGAGAATAAAATCAAAATGAAGGAAAAGATAAGACAGTGAAGAAATAAATGAAACGTTAACACCCCCTCTCTCTCTCTCTCTCTCTCTCTCTTTTCTCACACACACACACACACACACCACACACACACCCTACCCTTGCCAGGAAAGAAGCGTGCTTCAAAGAAATACAACGCATAAGAAGCACCACCACCACCCAAAAAAAAACCCGTTTCATTTGCATACTGCCTTGTCACAAGCGGGGTAACACGACTGTCAACGTATGCCACTAATAAGAAACGAACGCGTTGGTGTTTTTTTTATATAAAAGTGACGGCAAAAGCAGTAGTGTGTAGGAGCGAGCAGCAATGGAGGAAGCATGCTGGCCTATGACTCCTCCTCCTCCTTCTTCTCCTTCTTCTTCTTCGTCGTCGTCGTCGTCGTTGACCTCTCACAAAAGCAACTAGGCTAGTGTGGCCTGTTGTCGTATCATAGGAAGACAACCCCCGCGTCGTACTGCTGTTCAGTATTTAAAGCGCCTTGACAAGAAGGTAAACAAGAACGCTACTAGACAAGAAGCAAGGGGACGGGGAAGAAAAAAGGGACACAACACGGCAGAAACACAAAGAGAGGGGTAGAGTTTCCAGAGGGTGGAAATATTACTCTATTCAACAGACCCCCCCCCCCCCTCCCAAGCATTCCAACGGCGTGGGAGGGGGGGTGGGGGTGGGGGGGGGGGGGGGGGTTGGGAGTGGGGAGGGGGGGGGGGGGGAGGGGGGGCTGTTTTTGACTGTTTTAACCCTTGTGTTGCATTTGAGCGCTAGAAGTCGGGGAAAAATACCTCTCTCTCTCTCTCTCTCTCTTCTCTCTCCTCTCTCTCTCTCTCTTCTCTCTCTCTCTCCCTCCCCCTCTCTCTCTCCCTCTCTCTCTCTTTTCCCTCCCCTCTCTCTCCCTCTCTCTCTCCCTCCCTCTCTCTCTCCTCCCTCTTCTCTCCCTCCCTCTCTCTCTTCCCTCTCTCTCTCTCCCTCCCTCTTCTCTCCCTCTCCTCTCCCTCCTCTCTCCCCCTCTCTTCTCTCCCCCCCTCTCTCTCTCCCCCTCCCTCTTTCTCTGTGTCTCTCTCTCGGGGAGTGGACGTAAAAAAAGTACACGGGTGCTTCTTCATTATCCTCATAACAAAAGAACTTCATTTGATTTAATTTCTCTGCGTGGGGTAGGGGGAGGGGGGGGGAGAAAAAGGGGAATGCGCGTGCGTGCGTGCCTGTTTTGTGTGTATGTGTTTGTGTGCGTGGGTTTGTGTTTTGTGCGGTTTGGGGTGTGTGTGTGTGTGTGTGTGTGGCGCGCGCGCGCGCGCCGAGTGTGTGTGTGTGGCGTGCGTGTGTGTGTGTGTGTGCGTGTGTGTGTGTGTGTGTTGTGGTTTTGGGTGATGTGTGTGTGTGTTGTGTGTTTGTGTGGGGTGCGTTTGGTGTGTGTGTGTGTTTGTGTGTGTGTGTGCATCCACCCACCCAGCCACTCGCGCACAGCGAGTCTACAATTACAGAATGAGATCAAGCACCTATTCATGTCCGCCCACACACACATGCCATTTATCTACACACAAATCCACTCACAGACACACAGACACATCTAAACCCCCAAACACACACACTTTCTATAACGCCCCCACCCCCACCACACACACACATAGCACACACACACACATCTACACCCCCCCCCCAAAACACACACACATCCATACCACACACACACACCCCCCCAGCACATCACCCCCGCCCCCTCCCTCACACACTTCCCTACCCCACACCCCCTCACACCCACACACATCTACACCCCCCCCCCCCCCCACACACACACACACATCTATAACCACACACACACCACCCCCACTCACCACCCGCCCCCTCCCTCACACACCACATCTACATCCCCACCCCCTCCCACCCCCACCCCCACCCCCACATCTCCCAGCAACCCCCACCAACCCCCCCCCCCCCCCCCACCCCTACACACACACACAGCACAAGCGTGTTTTAGCTGTTCGCATTACAATTATTAGACTTACTCTAAAATCGTCTGCAGGGTGAGCAAAGTCTGCTATGCTTGTGCACTGCCCTGTCGCCTGTCTGACCTACAACACGCCTGCGGGTGCCACATGCACACACACACACAACACTACACACACACACAACACTACACACACACGCACGCACACACTACACACACACGCACGCACACACTACACACACACACACTACACACACACACACACACTGCACTGAGGCACATAACACTAACAGTCAACCAGCCCCCAACTCTTCTGCATGCTCTACTTCCCAGGCCCAGTGCGTGACAACTGCGCTCTCTGTGTCTCTCTGTGTGTCTCTCTCTCTGTCTGTCTCTCTCTCTGTCTCTCTCTCTCCCTGTTTCTCTCTCTGTTTCTCTCTCTGTCTCTCTCTGTGTCTGTCTCTCTCTTCTCTCTCTCTGTCTGTCTCTCTCCCTGTTTCTCTCTCTGTTTCTCTCTCTGTCTCTCTCTTGTCTCTCTCTCTCTGTCTCTCTCTCTCCCTGTTTCTCTCTCTGTTTCTCTCTGTTTCTCTCTCTGTCTCTCTCTGTGTCTCCTCTCTGTCTCTCTGTCTCTCTCTCTCCCTGTTTCTCTCTCTGTTTCTCTCTGTTTCTCTCTCTGTCTCTCTCTGTTCTCTCTCTCTTCTCTCTCTCTCTGTCTCTCTCTCCTGTTTCTCTCTCTGTTCTCTCTTTTCTCTCTGGTCTCTCTCTGTGTCTGTCTCTCTCTTTCTCTCTCTCTGTCTGCTGTCTCTCTCTCTCTCTCTTTCTCTCTCTGTCTCTCTCTCTTCTCTTCTGTCTGTCTGTCTCTCTTCTCTCTCTCTCTCTCTCTCTCTCTCTCTCTCTCTCTTCTCTCTCTCTCTCTCTCTCTCTCTCTCTCTCTCCATTTTTAATGGATTTTAGTGAGGATGTTTTAACAGAATTTGATATCTGGCTTATTTTGATGTTGATGTAACCTGAAAATGTTCTCTCTCTCTCTCTCTCTCTCTCTCTCTCTCTCTCTCTCTTCTCTCTCTCTCTCTCTCTCTCTTGCTTCTTGCTGTCTCCCCTCTATTTTACTTTATCCATATTACCTGATTTATAATCAGTGTATCAGTCTTCACGTTAATGTTTGATTTATTTGAGAATTATATGTTTATTAACGTATATCTCTTTTCTCCCCCCCCAAAAAAAAATCTATGTATCTCTCGAAATTAATGCTCAAGTCAGTTAAGGATTATGTAGTGTTAATTTTTTTTTAGTCATGTTGTCGTTGTTGTAGTAAGATTTTTTTCCCTTTGTTTTGTTGATAGTCCCTAATCATGGCAAGGGCCGGATGAAAAAAAAGTATGCGCATGCTTATTCTGTTACCCTTGAAAAATAAAGTTTCATTGATTCATTCTCTCTCTCTCTCTATCTTTCTCTCTCGTGAGGGTCCGGTGTAAAGATGCCCCTGGCTTATCCATTTTACTCTCATTAAAACATTCGAGTTCTCTCTCTCTCTCTCTCTCTCTCTCTCTCTCTCTCTCTCTCTCTCTCTCTCTCTCTCTCTCTCTCTCTCTCTCGCCTCTCTCTCTACACTCTATATTGATTGTATACTTGTAATCAACGTCTCTGTTTCGATATTAATGTTCAAGCCAGTTGGGGATTGTGTGTTTTTTTGAACACATACTTATCTCCTTTCTCGAAGTAATTATAATCGATGTCTCTCTTTGACATTGATTATGTTCAGGTCAACTGAGGTTTATGTGTTTGTTGATTATACATTACCTCTCTCTTTAAATCATGGGTTGAACTTTGGTTGTCGTTCATGTAACTGGGATGCTGTTTTGTTTTTTTGTGCGTGTGTATTTTGTTAATAGTCCATAAACAGGCTGAGGGCCCAATAATAATAAAAATGTATACGAGTACTTACTCTGTTACCTTGGAAAATAAGATCATTCATTCATTCATTCATTCATTCTCGGTCTGTGTGTGTGTGTGTGTGTGTGTGTGTGTGTGTGTGTGTGTGTGTGTGTGTGTGTGTGTGTGTGTGTGTGTGTGTGTGTGTGTCATTGTTCGATTTCATTTCACGTCTCTTCACTAAATGTAATATTAGACAATTGTGTGTGTGTGTGTGTGTGTGTGTGTGTGTGTGTGTGTGTGTGTGTGTGTGTGTTGTTGTGTGTGTGTCGTGTCTGTCTGTCTGTCTGTCTCTCTCTCTCTCTCTCTCTCTCTCTCTCTCTTTTCTCTCTCTGCCTGTCCTGCCTGCCTGCCTGCCTGCCTGCCTGCCTGCTCTCTCTCTCTCTCTCTCTCTCTCTCTCTCTCTCTCTCTCTCTCTCTCTCTCTCTCTCCCTCTCTCCTCGTTTTAAATGTTCATTTTTTGCAACCGTAGGCCTACTGTTTTCTGTTGTTGTTGTTGTTGTTGTTAATAGCTTTTGTAATGATTTAATTTCGCTGATGCCAGAATTAGATTGACAATTTGATTATTTTATTTTCACAGATGATAATCTCTCTCATATCAGAAAACTTTTATGTTTGCTTGAAATTGTTGATTGTAATAAAGTAACGATAGTCCCTTCTCAGGGCAAGGACCCAATGAAAAACAAAGTATGCCAATGCTTATATGTAACCCTTAGGAATAAAAGACTCACTCTCTCTCTCTCTCTCTCTCTCTCTCTCTCTCTCTCTCTC
Source organism: Rapana venosa (assembly GCA_028751875.1). NCBI lineage: Eukaryota > Metazoa > Mollusca > Gastropoda > Neogastropoda > Muricidae > Rapana > Rapana venosa. The sequence goes on from CM054148.1 coordinate 5,223,225, forward strand.
TCTCTCTTCTCACACACACACACACACACACACACACACACTACGCACGCACGCACGCACGCACACGCATAGTACTGTTGGCCAGATCAAATTACGTACGACCCTTGCTGTCTGTGTGTCTTGTAATGTCGGTCAGTAATGACAAACGACAAACATGTGTTGCGCTGCGTGATAGCGTGATAGCACAACAGTTGCGCTGCGTGATAGCACAACACTCTCTGAACTCGTTAAAAGACATGTCGGTAGCAGTTTCGTGTTTTTATGTTTCACACGTCGTTAAAAAGGCATGCGTTAACAACACATAAACAACAACTATATCAAATTAGAAACGCGTCAGACCTGGCGATCGGGTACCTTAACATTTTGAGAAACACGGGATACAATCTCCGAGTTTCTGCTTATTCTTAGCAGA